>PVLD010024682.1:0-25013 GCA_004027595.1 Dinomys branickii
ACCTCGGGCCTCACAATACCACACAAGTGCTCCATCGCTTAGCTATATCTCTAGTCCCACTTAATTCCTTTTTTAAAGCAGGGACTTGCTAAGTTGCCCAAGGTCTCCTCAAACTTGCAATCCTCCTGCCTCAACCTCCCAAGCAGCTGGGATTACAAGTGTCACCACCACAGTCTGCCAGACTTACTTTCTATCAGGGAGGGCTAATATTTATGCCTACACAAATAAATGTGACTAATATGCATCCTCTGTGCATTTTCTCACTTTTGAAACAATTTTTCTATTCTTTTTTTTTTTTAGTGTACTCAGGATTAGAACCCAGGGTCTCACATTTGGTCCTGAAATAGATATAGATAGATATAGATATAGATCTTTTCCCCTGTATTGAGGATTGAACCCAAGGCCTTGCACATGCTACTGTAGAGGAGTGGTTATAGCATATGTTTATCTCTGAGCTATGTCCCTAGCCCCATTATTGTAGACAGCTAAATTAGTTAGAAATATTACAGGCAGTTAGACAGGGCTGGGCCCTCAGCGTAGAAGACAGTTGTGGCTAAAGTCATATTCACTGAAGGCCAGGCTTTAAGAAAGAGGGAGGACTTCCATGAACTTCCCTGGGGATGAATAGCAGTTATAGATAGATAGATAGATAGATAGATAGATAGATAGATAAAATTTTTTTTCTTTTAGAAAAAGTCTTGTCATGCAGAGATGCTCCTACCTCAGCCTCTCCAGGGCTGGGAATATAGGCATGCATGTACCACTGCTCCTGGCCTGATATTCTAAATAGGCATCAATCACCTTGGCTTAGAGGACCAAACGTCCTTAACCCACCCGTTTGAGGAAAGTCCCATCTGCCCCATGTGCTTGCTATGTGACTTGCTTCCCCATTTGATCCCCATTTAATCACTATTACCTAGAGACCGTACTTGTTGCAATCTTATTGGTTGACCATAGTTTTGTCTTACCTTACACCCACCTTGTGATTTCCCATTAGACTGATATTACCTAAGAGACTGTACTTGTGATCTTATTAGTTGACTATAGTTTTGTCCCACTTTGAACTTGCCTTTCCTTGTGGCTTTGCTCAGTAAGGCACCCTTGAAACGTGGGGTTGTTGGGTAACCCACTTTTCAGACCCCCTTCTGTTCCTTAGACAGAAACTTCCTTTCAATAAATACTTCCTATTCTTAACTTCCTTTGTTCCTAGAATTCATTCTTTGATTTTAGAAAACATGAACTCAGCATTTCAGACATCTAACAGGTTGGGAATTATAATATTTCCCTCACATTATTTGGAGGTCCATGTATTATCCCTATGTCATATGCCCTATATCACTATGACACTGAAGTTTTTCTCTTTCTTTCTTCTTTCTTTCTTTCTTCTTTCTTTCTTTCTTTCTTTCTTTCTTTCTTTCTTTCTTTCTTTCTTTCTTTCTTTCTTTCCTTCTTTTGTTCTTTCTCTTTCTTTTTTTCTCTCTTTCTTACAAAAAGGTCTTACTATGTAGCCCAGGCTAGACTCTAACTCACAATGACCCTCCCGCCTCAGCCTCCCAAGTGCTGGGATGAAACATATGCCACCATGCCCAGCTGAAATTTCTTTATGTGAGCAATGTGTGCTCCCCCACTGAGATACATCCCAGGCCTGAAACTGAATTTTTTGCTTTGTTTTGAGACAGGGTGTCACCATACAGCAATCCAGCCTTGAACTTGTTCAATAGCCTGGTCTGGCTTTGCATTTACAATCCTCCTGCCTCAGCCTCCTGCCTCAACCTGCCCCCTCTGAGATTTATAGGTGTGGGCCACCATGCTTGGCTTGAAATGGAATTCTTAAAAGGAGAAGGCGTAGGAACTTCTAGAAGCTCTTACAGGTTTTGCTTTCTCAAGAACTTATTGAGGCAGAGGATTTTCAACTAGCTGGGTTTATTTTTAGAGTGCAGTGGAAGGTTTCAAAGCAGGCCTGAGAATTGGGAAAGGACAGGCTGAGAAGGGAGCCTGAGGCTCCTGTCAGCCCCACCAACCTGAGGTGGGAACACAGGTTGGAGCTGGCTCTGGAAAGTGATTCCCTTAGAACTATCTTTGTCTGTCTCTTTCTTAGAGAAAGTTCTTGGAGGGAGAGGGCGCTCTAGTTTAAAGGCCTCTGGTGCAGCGTGTAAACCCATAGACTGCTTCCTTTGTTGTTAGAGGAGTGGGAAGAGAAGCAGAGAGGGCATGGTAAATCGAGAATCAGGGATTTGATACCTTTCTCCCTGAGGACTGGGGTTTTCTCTGTGAAGAGTGAGGTTTTCCTGTGCGCTGGCAGTAGGTGTTGTGCAGGGAGATGGAAGGCAGCAGATGTCTGAGGAAGGCGGAGAAAACAGCAAAGGGTCACAACCAAGCACGGAAAGCAGGAATTAGAACGCAAAGTGAGGCTGGGGATGGTCTCAGTGGTCGAACACTTGAACACTTGCCCAGCATGACCAAGGCCCTGGCTTCAATTCCCAACACCACAAAAAGGAATGGAAACTAACTAGGCAGGGCTGAAAGTCCAGGGAAGTTAGTGGTCATGGATTCAAATCTCCACTTAAACAAATCTACACCCATCTGCTCAGTGGTATGATTTTG
Source organism: Dinomys branickii (assembly GCA_004027595.1). Lineage (NCBI taxonomy): Eukaryota > Metazoa > Chordata > Mammalia > Rodentia > Dinomyidae > Dinomys > Dinomys branickii. The sequence continues at coordinate 2,605 of PVLD010024682.1, forward strand.
TCAATATTGAGGCTTTGCTGTCTGAATTTGGTAAAATAGGGATTTTTTTCCTCTTTGTTGAGACAGCACACTGATAATTATAAGAGAAGTTCTGGCAGAGTCTTTTCAGCCCTTCCTCACAGGCAGACATTTACATAGCATACTGTGGTTTCTTCTGTTTCCCATTTTCCTGCTGAGTTGATTTCTTCCCCTAAGCATCAACACCTGCACACTTTGAGTTCCAGGCATCTCTGTGGAAAGGGGGAACGTGAGCAGGGTACTGGATGCCTGGTTTCCATGTGGTCAGGAGAATTAGATTAGCGCTCGTGGATGGGTGCAGCTGTGCTCCCCGCTGCTCTGCTGCGTCCTTACAGGACAAAGCGAGGCTGACTTGGAAGAAACAGCGACCATCCTCTCTGAGATAAGGTTGGAAACCACATCTCCCCTTTCTCTTTTTTGTGCTGGGGACAACCCTAGGCTTTATGCATGGTAAGCAAGCACTTCACCACTTGGTAAACCCCAATCCTCTTTCCTGAGAGCCCTCGACTGTCTCTTTGTCCTCTCTTACATTGAGGGAAGAATGGAGGGAGTTGGAAAGGGCTGGAGAGGTTCGCCTTGTACATCTCTCATGATGTGTCTCTTTCACTATCAGCTCAAGCTGGGATATGGCCTGACACCATGGTATGGGATATACCACATGTCAGTCAAGTCTAAGAGCCTGCCCATCCAATCCGTCAGTGTTGAACATCAAAGCACCACACAGGTGCAGGGATGGATGGGTTTCCCAAAGTAACCAAGTCCCCAAGTTCTTTTATTGTTTTTGAGACAGGCTCTTGCTATGTAATGTATGTCAGTTTCTAACTCCCAATCGTCTTTCCTTGGCCTCCCAACTGGTGGGATTACAGGCTCTGGACAGATCCAGGCATGCACCTGGCTATACCAAGTTATATTTAAAGGTGTTCCTGGGTGGTGTAGTGCTTATGATTCAGCACGTTCACTGCTGTGGCCCAGGTTCAGTTCCCAGTCAGGGAAGCCTTTCTTCTGGCTGTGGTTATAACTCAGGGGTAGAACCGTGTCAAGCACCTGTGGCACACAGGAGAAGTGGGCTGAATGAGTGTAGATGTAGCCCTATTTTTAAGTGTCTCAGTGGAGAGAAACTATTTCTTGAATTTTGCAGGATGCTTTGAGTGGTTTTCATACACCTTGTTCCGTGCTTGTAAGCTACCTAAATCCAGGGCCACACACTCAGAGTAACTACCCAAATAATAACCAAGACAATAAATATGCTTAAACACAAAATTAGAAATGTTTTAAGTCCTATGTCTGAAATTCAGGGATAGAAAGGTGGGCTGGATTACATGCTGATGTGTGTTGCCTGCTGTTGGTTTGGTTATTCTAGGTGTGAGGTGATATTCGTTTGTTTGCAGCACTGGTGATCAAAGGCAAGGCTTTGGGGCATGCTAGGCAAGCACCCCACCTGGCTACAAACCCAGGCCTGAGAGATCATTTTGGGTAATCACAGGGTTCTTCCAGCCCTCTGGCGCTGGTGACATAAGGAACAAATCCAGTCAATATATCAGCTGCTCTGGCTCATCTGTTGGGTTATGTGGCAATGACCTGCAAGACTGGGATCTAGGAATCCCTGAGGGGGGCCTTTATGAGTGCCCAGATTCCCGGTGCCCACTCACCCCCGACCTGCCGCACTCTAAAACTTCAGGGGCGGTGTTCAGGCAGTGTTGGAAGCCCCAGTCTCAGACAGCAACAGCTCCCTTTGTTAGACACACAACAGGGAACAGATTCTTTAGACTTCATGTACCTCTTGGTCCTCCTCATACGGAGTGTAAGAGCCTACGTGAGCTGCTCAGGAGAGACTGTGTCCTCTTTCGAGTCAAGGCGAGATTTCTCTCTTTTCTTTCTTTTTTCTTGCCTTCTCTGTTCTTTTCTGGTTCTGGAGGTGGTCTCCAGGACCTGGTACATCCCAAGCACGAAGTACCTACACCACCAGCCCAAGGCAGAACTACTCATGCTTAGGAAGATGGTCATTTAACCAGGCATAGTGGTGCACACTTGTAATCCCAGCACTTGAGAGGCTGAAGCAGGAGGATCACTGTGAGTTCGAGGCCAGCCTGGGCTACATAGTGAGTTTAAGGCCAACGTAAACTATGTAGTGAGACCCTGTCTCAAAAATAACCAACCAAACCAAACCAAATAAAAGGAGGGAGAGGGGCTGGGGATATAGCTCAGTGGCATAATCGCCTGCCTGGCAAGTGCACGGTCCTCAGTTCTATTCCCAGAAAAAAGGGAGGGGGGAATGGGTCACTTTGTCCTCCCCAAAGCTTGTTATCTGATAAGATCAGGGCTCTCTAGCCTGGCTGTGATAAAAGAGGGGCATAGTCCATGTCACAGAGAAGGCAGGACTCTAAAGAGCAGCTGCAGGCCAGAGAGCCTGAATGCCTCTTGACATAAAGAAAGAGACCCTGCTGGATGTAGTGGTGCATGCCTATAATCCCTACCTCTGGGAGGCTGAGGCAGGAGGACTGCAAATTCCAGGCTAACCTGGGCAACTTATTGGGACCCTGTGGTTTTTTTTTTCTGTACGGGGGATCAAACTCAAGACCTTGTATTGCCAGGCAGGCGCTTATGCCACTGAGCTATATCCCCAGCCCTGGGATCTTGTTGTAAAAAGAAAAATAAATTTTAAAAGGGGTGTTCAACCCTCAGTATGGGAGAGCGAGAGGGACACTGAAATTCTCAGGGTGATAGGTCCAAATTAGGTCCTAGTCACTCCCTTAGTTTCCTGGTGTCAGGATTTTTTTTCTCCCTGAGACAGAGTCTTGCTGTGCTGTGTAGCTCAGTTCAGGCTGGCTTTCAACTCAGTATGTAGCCCAGGCTGGCCTCAAAATTGTGGTGATCCACATGTCTCAGCCTCCTGGGAGCTGTTTTTTTTTTTTTTTTTTTTACTTTACTTTCTATTGTTTTGTTTTGTTTTTTGAAACAGTCTCATCATGCTGTTTATGAGGGCCCCAACCTCCTGGGCTTAAGTGATTTTCCTGCCAGAGCCTCCAGAATAGCTGAGACTACAGGTGTGTGCCCCTGCCTGGCCAGGAGTTACTTATCTTGATTTCCTTATCTTGCAAGAAGCCAACTTACATGATCAACTCTCCATATCAATCATGGGTTCTGCATCTGTGGACTAAACCAATGGCAGATCGAAATTATTAGTAGGGAAAAAAATCACATCAGAACTGAACACATACGGACTTTTTTTCTTGTCATAATTCTCTAAACACAGTACAATATAACAACAATTTACACAGCATATATATCATATTACATATCATAAGTAACTTAGACACAATTTAAAGTATATCAGAGGATATGCGTAGGGTATATGTGAATACACCATTGTACACAAGGGACTTGGGCATCCTCAGATTTGCGTGGACACTGAGGGGCAACTGCACTGATGTCTCTCTTTTCCATAATTCTTAAGTCTGTCTCACTTGGGTCCTGCTCCGCTTTTCATAAGACTATCTGGCATGGGAGGTAGTTCTCAAGAACACAGCAACACAACAGAATAGAACAAAAACACCCTCTGATTTACCTCTAGCTTTGCCCCAGACTGTCTGGCCCTAGAAAAATCCCTTTCCTTCTCTGATAATCTACAAAATGGCCTGGATCAATAGTTTTCAGCCTACATTCGGTGGGCTCCCAGAGCCTGCGGAGTTCTGCAGTATCCATGGAGAGCTGCAGTAGAAAGGGAGGCTGGGCTGGCTCTGTCGCCCACTGTGCACCCATCAGAGTAGCTGCTGCTTATCTGTTGTATGTGTTGAGCTTGCACAAAAGGGTCTTTGAAGGGAGGGTCCTTAGGCTATAACATGTGGAAACCTCTGGAGCTGATGATGCTGATGGTCCCTTTTAGTCTGAGATACTGGGTCTTTCTTAGCCTAGTTCAGTCATTCCTGCTTCAGGAAGCCTTCCATTCCCTCTTCCTGGGTACTGAGCTGCAGCACTAGTGATGTGACCCACCTGATGCCTGCCGTGCACCTAACCTGTTTTCCTGGCCAGAAGGCAAGCTCATGAGGGTGGGTGTTTCAGCCTCCTTCCACACTTAGTTTCCTTGTAAGACCATATGGTATTTTTTGATGCTACCTTGTGTCAGGAGCTCCTGCATGGGTGAAACCTCAGGACAGACTCTGTCAGGGAAGGAGAGCCAAGTTTCAGTTTGTTGAGTGTCTCCCAGAGAGATCCATCCTTAAGAAAGGGGGGCCCTGACCTTGGGAGCAGCTTCAGACCCACTCAGCCAAAGGAACTCTGCTCCTGCAGTCTGAGCTCCTGCCTAACTGGATTCTGCTCAGCCTCTCCACTCTCAGGACCAATCTGCACCCCATGACCATTGGAGAGGCACAGCCCCTGAAGCTGGAGAGTCAGACCAGCCCCACTGCCCCATGGCAGGGAGGCATCTCTGAGGATTCCAGAGGAAAGCACAGGGGAGACTGGAAGGAACTCTAGAGTTGGCTCAGAGTACAGCTCTCTCTAGAGACAGAGGGAGGCGCAAAGGGGAGGCAGGATTCGCAGAGACATCCGAGAAGGCAGGCTGGAGGAGGGTGCAAGAAGCGAAGGATCAAGCCAGCCAGGGCCCAGTGTTCCTGAAGCCGGTAGCCAGGGGGAGAACTTGGAATGTTAGTGCTAGAATGGACCAGAAAACTGCCCTGCCTTTGACAGGCAACATAACTTTGGATAAATCAATCAGTCTTAGTCTCAATGTCTTTACCTGCATTTGGGGGTTAAAGAACCTGACCAACTGCAGGCCACCCTGTAGTGAAGTAGTGAGAGTTCAAGGAGACCAACAGGTGCACGGATGGAAAGGATGATTGCTGTCCATCAACAGAGGAGAGCCCTGGAGTCCACTTCCAAAGAGGGATCTTGCACTTTTGGATGCTGTGAGGCTGACCATGCTCCTTCTCTGGCCTCACTCCCTGCTGCCATCTCTGCCAGCTGGCCTTGAAGAACTGCTGGTCAGACCAGTGAGTGTGAGCAGAACAGGGCCATTCATGTCAGAGACTCTAGCTCAGTTCTGACCCAGAGATCCTCCCTGAAGAGTGAGAAGCATCCTGATGAAATCATTGAGAGGGATGAGATCTAGGAAGCTGCGGAGGTTCCCAGGGTGCTTCTGGTCAGTGAGGTGCCCGGGCGGGATCCCAGGACAAGGTACCTTACAGACACTGAACTTCTTGCCACGTGTGTGGGGGTCAGGTCAGCCTCTGTAATGGCTGGGGCTGCACATCTAGCCTTCCCCTTTTCTAGAGGAGGGGTCCTTGCTGGCACTGTGGGGGCAGATGAGCCCTGGTAGTCTTTCCAAAGGCTCTCCCCCACTGAATCCTCCACATGTAGGGGTAAATAGCAGACAGATCAAGGCTGGAACTTTTGGCAGGGTTTTAAATTCACAGTTGGAGGGTGAGGCTTCTCCGAGTTGATTTAGGGAAATACCTTCAGGCCCCATCCGGTGCTGCCCTGCCTTCTCATCATTGACAGGGTTCTGCACCCAGGTCTGGCCTCGCTCAGCTACTGTAGCCTGAGGTGTGGGTGCTGGGCCTGCGAAGCCAAACATCTGGGAGATCTGGCTGGCTATTGGGCAGTACCACAGGGCTACCATCTGGGCCCCCACGGCCCTTCCAGGAGGAGGTGCTCTGGTGGGAGTTGGGCAGTGTTGGGTCATACACGGTTTCCTTCAGTGCCAGCCACAGGGTGTCACGCTTCCCATTCAGCTGCCCCCGCTCAGGAACTGGCTTCCCGATGTCATCCAGATCTGGGGAGGTGCCCATGGAATCTGGCACACGTGCGCTTGGCTCAGAGGTGCTTAGGCAGGTGTCATCGGAGACGCTGAGTCCTTCCAGGGTGCTGGCGGAGGAGGACAGGCCATCAGGAAGCTCTTCAGCCTTGGGCTTGGGTGAATGGGCTGGAACTTCAGGTAAGGCCTGCAGGGCCTTGGCATCCTGTCCTTGGGAGTTCTGGCTGACCCAAGTTTTGGGGCTGGGGCAGGCCTGCTTATAGGGAGAGGAGGTCTGCAGGGCTGGGCACTGGCTGAAGACTGCCTGGTGATCCAGGAGCAGATCCCTTGGGGACACAGGGACAATGGGAGGCCGAGCACAGCAGTTACCATCATGCAGCTGCAGATCCTCTGATAGGACTGAGGGCCGGTGGGACAGCTTGCTGGTGGCAGTGCTGGTGTCAAAGCTGGGGCTCCGGTGCCGTGCCAGGGGCTGAAGCTCATAATGCTCTGAGCAGGTACCAGGAGCCACTGGCCCCGATCGTGCCTTCTCCTCATCAGGGTCCTCAGTTCCAGCGTCCCATGGCAGGTGGGCACAGGGCCAGAGGATCTGTCCACAGTTCTTCTCTGGTCCAAAGAAACAGCACAGAGACTGGAAGAAGAAGCTGGCAAAGCCACAGCTGACGAACTTGACCATCATGAGTATGATGCCCAGCTTTCGATAGAGCAGCACTGTTGCAGGGAGCATGAGCACACCAGATGCAAACAGGGCTGCCGTTCCCATTGCTGTGGCGCGGCTAGTCTGGCGCAGGGAGAAGGCCACGCGGCTCAGGCGGTCTGGGTGTGGGCACAGGTGGTAGGAGATGCAGTAGTTGACAGTGAAGTCCACTGAGAGGCCCACAGAGGCAGAGAGAAAGAGGGCCTCCGCAGTGTTGAGCTGCCACTCAAGCAGAACAAGGAGTCCCACGGTGAGCAGCACGGTGCCTGCCACAGCAGCCACAGAGAACAGGCTGAGGGGGACGTTCCAGGTGCCCAGCAGCAGTGTGGCAAAGGCCAGAGCCAGAGCCAGGCCTAGCACCACAGCAGGCTCGGTGCTCAGGCTGTGCTGCAGGCTGTACAGCTCCAGATGGCTGGTGAACCACCCTCGGCGAAGGCCTGAAGGTGCCCTGTCAAGCTCGGCTGCCAGCCAGCGGCTGACCTCGGTGTAGAAGTGGTGGACTTGGCCGTAGTCAGGACTGTAGGGGAAGTTGGTCTGGAACTGCAGGACCAGTGCAGCCAGGTTGCCGTGGGTATTAAAGCGGAGTCCAAGGTCACGGGTGCCATCTTGACCTTGCTCCAGGGCCATCATCTTGAGGCAGTGGAGGAAAAGTTCTGGGGCCCAGGGGAAATCGGACTGGCCGCAGCAGAGGTCAGGCCCCAGGCGGGCACAGTCTGGCCTCTCCATCCACTGCTGCAGGGCCTCCACAAAGCACAGTGTGGGCCAGCCCTGTGGCTGCGAGCCGAAGAAGCTCTGATTGCGGGCTCCGTGACACAGGGACAGCAGCCACTGCTGCGCTTCGGGGCTGCTAGGCATGAAGTCGGGGTCACTCACCAGGGAGCTGTTGCTGCGCGGGTCCAGCGGGTCACTTGTGTCCACCGGCAGCACACCCCACACCAGGACCACTGGCAAGTGGCCGCCCTGGTCTGCGGGCAGTTGCTCGAACAGGAACTGCTGACGGTACTCGGCGTCGAAGCGCTCGAACGGGTGACTGGGCCGGAAGACCTGCCCGCCGGCGGGCAGCAGGATGGGCAGCTGCAGGCGCGGGCTGACGCCACCGATGTAGGCGCCCCCTGCTGCCAGCGCGGCGAACCAGCAGATCCAGATGTAGCGGAACTTGATGACGCCACAAGGCAGCAGGCGCTGGAAGAGCAACCGCGAGAGAATGGCCGCCGCTCTGCGGAAGCCACGCAGCCGCCGGTGCACCGCCAGCAACAGGCGCCAGGGGTCGCTGCCGCCGCGCGGGCCCTGAGCCCTGGGCACGCAGCCCCGTGCTAGGTAGCGCTCCTGCAGCACTACCGAGGCGGGCAGCCAGACCAGTGTGATCGCCATGTGCACCAGCACGGCCGTGCCCATGAAAAGCGCGAAGCAGCGCACCGTGGGCAGGCGGCTCAGGTAGCTGCCGTAGAAGGCGGCGCCGGTGGTGAGGCCAGACACCAGCACCAGGTAGCCGAAGTGGTGCATGGTGCGGGCCACGCGCTGTGCCAGCCCCCCGGAGGGCACCTGGCTCTTGCTGAGGCGCCACAGGTCGAAGAAGATGAGGGTGTGGTTAATGCAGACGCCGCTGAGCAGGACCACGGCTGCCAGGTTAACGAAGGGAAAGTAGGCCATGCGGAAGGCCACGTTGTAGAAAAAGAAGGCCACCAGGAGAGAGCCCAGCACGCCCACCAACACCATGATGGTGATGAAGAGCGAATGCAGGTAGAGCGTGATGCCGAAGAAGATGGCAGCCAGCGCCAGCAGCGGGTACATCGTGTCCAGGGCCAGGTAGTGTTTCAGCAGGTCCTGCTTGATGCCCAGGTCCATGCCGCTGATGGATGTGTAGTTGTCGGAGACCAGCTGGGGCTCGGCCAGGCCATCCAGATAGATGTCCATCATGGAGCCCCCTTTCAGGGTGGGCAGGAAGAGCAGGCTGAACTTGAGGGAGGGCACCTGGTAGTCGGCAGTCTGGGGGCTCAGAAAGTCCCGGTCTAGCATAAAATGCAGGAGTTGGTAGACAGCACTGCTCCGGGAACACTTGCTGGGAACTTGGGCACAGTGGGGGGGCTTGTCCTGCCCAGGTCCTAGGCATGAGGGTTCCAGGACTCCGCGATGGTAGTAGGGGGCACAAGACCGCAGCAGGGCCAGCACGCGGGCTGCGTCCCCTGGGGTGGTGTCCAGGCAGGAGGAGCGATTGGAGAGCACAGCCAGGTAGTTGCCCAGGGACCAGCTGGGGCAGCACTCGTTGGTTTCTGTACGCTGGCACAGAGCCCCAAAGCGGGGATGGGAGCGGATCTGTAGGGCACATGGCAGGAGAGAGCTCATGGGCAGTCCAGAGGCCTAGGTATTTTCAGCCCTGTCCTAGGCTTCTAGCTCTATGCTGGGCCTGCACACCTCATTTTGGGCTGTGGGGCAGGGACTAAGCAGCATCCTGACAGCCCAGAAGAACTGGCTGGTTTCAGCACTGCCCATGGCTCCCAGTCCAGGTGCCAGTAGCTACATCTTGGCTCAACCCAAAAGGAGCCTCAGAAATGCTGCCCAAGGCCTCAGCCCAAGAGGCTCTGCCCTAGGCTCCTAGAGCTCATGAACCCCAACTGCGTACTGCCTGAGACAGAAGTGCCACTAGGAGCAGAGCTGACAGGCCAGGGAGCTGCAAGCGAGCAGTGGGAAAAGTAAGAGGCCAGAACCAAGGTCCAGAACCAAGGTCCCGCTGGGGATATAGCTCAGTGGAATAAGCGCCTGCCTAGCAAGTGCAGGGTCCTGAGTTTGATCCCCAGTACCACAAAAAAAAAAAAAAAAAGCAGAACCAAGGTCCCCACGGAGCCTCAGCCGCCTATCCCTCTCCCCGGGCTGCTGCAAACCTCTTCGGCCTGGGCTGCTTCTTTTTCAGACTTAATGAATCTTCTCCTCTCCCATCCTGCTGTTGTTATCACAGCTGCTGATGTAGTGCCCGGGAGTCAGAGGGCCTGCTCTGCTGTCAGCTGCTATGTGACTTGGGCTTGAGAGCATAGTGACAGTGGTGGTAATGTTTATTGAACGATCACTATTGCCAGTCAGTATATGCTGTGCTTTCTAAAATTCCACCTCGCTTGATAGTCACAACGTCCCTTTGAAAGAGGTACTGTTATTATCTCTGTTTAGCATATATAGGGACTGGGAGTACGACACAGTTGTAGAGTGGATGCTTATCTGCATGGGGCCTTGAGTTTAATTTCCAGCACTACAAAACAAAACAATCATATCTAAATACTAAGGCACTGAGAGGTTAAGAAGTCATTTAGCAAAGAAACCTTAGAGCTGGGTTTGAATTCAGGCTTCTGACTCCTGTACACTTTTTTTCTCTTTTGAGATAAGGCCTTGCTCTGTTGTCCAGGCTGGACTTGGCCTTGAACTCATTAGCCTTCTGCCTCAGGTATCACCACACCTTGTTCTCTAAAACACCTGTTTCTTCCTTTTGGCATGGAGGGTTGAATCCAGGGCTTTTGCACTGAGCTACATGCCCAGCCCTTTTTGTTTTTTATTTTGAGCAAGGATCTAAATCTTAAGTTGCTCAGGCTGGGGTCAAATTTTTTTCTCCTGTGTGAGAGTGCTGGGGTTACAGGACCTAGAACACATACTCCGATATCCTGCTGTGCGTGTGTTGGGGGGAGTTCAGCTGTGGTGTGTTTTTCGCATGGTTTTCTAAGAGTAACCCTTTTTATAGATGTAATTGGAGACGGTTTTCCAGTTAGCATAATTGGACTGACACTGCTTGGGTTGCTTCAGGCTGACCCTTGAAGCTCAATTTTAGCTCCCTAGGCAAGGGCCTCCTCAGGACCTTTTGGGGTCCTTTTTTTAGGACTTGTTTTTGTAAACCCCTGGTACTAGGGATTGAGTCCATGTTGTCACAAATTCTAGGCAAGTACTCTAGCACTGAGCTACATTCCCAGCCTTCTCTATTTTTTTATTTTTATTGAGACAAGATCTTGCTAAATTTCTCAGGCTGGCCTTAGACTTGCAATCCTCTGTTTCAGCCTCCGGAGTAAATGGAATTGTTGGCATGCACCGCCACACCCAGCTTTCAGGACGTTTTGAAAATCCTTAGGCTAAGACGGGGCTCTTTTATAGCCTGACTTTTCTAAAAATAGCTGACTCTTCTACCCCAACCTAGAGCCTCCCAGCAGGACTGGAATACTTTTCTACGCAGGAAATGCTCTTCCCTGGTTTACCCTGGCAGTCCTAATTGCCACTAACTATCTGTGTGGCTTGGGACTGTGTTTCCTTGAGATCAGGTCCCAGGTGTCCTTGTTCCCTGCAGTCCTCCAGCACCTCCCTCGCCAGCTCACCTGCTCCTGCTCTATCCGGCACATGGAATGGATGGCATGCAGGTTCCACAGGCTGCCCCCCGAGGTGGACACGAACACCAGCTTTGCGTAGCTCTTCCCTGTAACACACCCCCTTGGAACTCAGCTCTTGGGCCCCAAGTCCTGGGCCCACCAAAGAGATGATGCTTACCTAGGATCTCTGAGAGTCAGATTCCCAGGAACATGGCCCTGCCTCGTGTCCCGCCCCCTCCCAGCTTGACTTTGCCTGGCTAGAGCACCAAGCGCTGTTTCATCCCCCAGTGAGACCCAGCCCCTTGGCTTGAATATGGCTGTTTTGGCTGCCTTCCCTTTCTGTCTGTGCATCCTACTGTGTACCGTGGGGACTACTTCTGAGGGCAGCACTGGCTGGGCTGCAGCTTACCAGGGGCGCCGCAGAAGAAGCTGTCCTGCCCTTTCTCTTCCATGGGCTCCACCATCCTGCGTGCCCGGACCAGGCTCTCCTGGGCCCTGCCCCAGGCTGCAGGGCTTAGAGTGCCGTAGGAGTTTGAGCTGAAGTAGAGAGGGATCAATGCCGAGCACCCTTAACGTGAGTCCCACAGGCCCCTCTGACCTGCCCTGAGGAGGTCACTCAATTTCCCCCCAGAAACCTTGTTCTTTCTCCCTTTCCCATCCTCAGTAGAAAGATGGGAACCTGTTACCTGTTTGGCTCAAGGTCTGGGGATAAGGAAAGTAGCTTCTTGGGGCCTGTGAGGGCCTGCAGTGCTTTCCAGACCTCCAGCTTCCGCCCAATGTCCGTGTCCCGAGGCTCAAAGCCCTGTGTGGAGGAGGCAGAGAAGAGCAGGTAGGCACAGGGGGAGTTCCCCACGGGGGCCCTTCCCAGGCCTCCCCCTCTGTTCCCTGTCTGGGCTGTGGCTGTGACCTCTGGACCACCTCTGAAACTCTCTGGAGGTCAGGCACTCGCTACTGTTACCGCACCCCCAGCCGGCCAGCTCTGCCCTGACCTGATTGAATTGCAGTGGCCAGGCCTGGGGACCCCCTCCTCCCCTCGGCCTCTCACCATTAAAGGATTGGCGAAGTCAGGCAGCTGGCTCCCTAGCAGTCCAGCCAGCGTGCAGAGGAGGATGACAGCCAGACACACCAACAGCACGGCCACCGGCCACTCAGCAATCAGCTGGGAGTAGCTGGGAAAGGTGGAGGGAGCTTGTGAGTTGGTGTCAGGTGTGCTATGGGGGCTGGGGAACTTGGGGTCCACCAAGAGCGGGGTAGATCAGAGAATACACAGAGCAGCTGGCCTGGAAGTCCAGGCGAGGCCCTGGCCTACCTCTTTGGCATCCGATAGGTGCGTTCCTGCCTGGGGAAGAGAAGAAAAGACATCTGTTTTCCAGAGTCCTCTTTGTGTGTGTGTGTGCGTGTACACACACGCACATGTGCAGTATGGGTGAGGGGTGGGGATAGGAATGTAGAGGAAGCCGGCATCAATCCTTTTAGAGCTTCCCCACTCCCAAAGTCCAATGCTTTCTTCTTACCCTAGGAAAGCTGCTTCCTCCAGAAGAGGCAGGGGCCATCCGTGCTGCTTCCTAAGAAAGGAGTTCAAAACCCCAGGGGCTGCCCACTTATAAGCCCCATGCTGCCTTCCAGGGGCAGGATGCAGGACCCCCCTTACCTGACGCTGACCACATGACGCTGCACAGAAGGTGGTTTCCAGACTCCATCATGCTGGGAGGAAGCTGGGGAAGGGATGCGATTGGGGCCATGGGCGCACAAAGCTGCTTGGTCTCCGGTCCCTAGTAACGAGCTACCTTCTTGGTATTCTTGAGGTGCTCGAGGATAAGCAAAATGTCCCGGACCTAAAGGGCCCGATGGGTCTAGAGCCTGGAGGGTGGATGTCGGCGCAGGTCCTGAAGATCCAGAAGGGTCCTCCAGGGGGCAGCTGTGGAGGGAGCAGCTTCTCTCTGGGCTTGCCTCGGGGGCCATGGCCTCGGTCTGGGGCTAGGAGAGAGGTGGCAGGAAGACAGGTAGGGATGGTGGTGGGTCGTGTCCTGAAATCCTCCAGTAGGTCTGGACAAGGAGACAGGCCCCAGGGTTATGTAATTACAAGTCCTGGGGGACAGGTGAGGGGGCGAAGGCTTGGATCTGAGGCCCCGGCCTGTCTGTTGAGGTTCATCCTCGTACCCACTCACCCACCCATGTGTCCAGTTAGTGGCTGCCACGTGCTGGACCCTGCGCTTGACAGCAAGCAGGCTTTTACACACGTGGTTTCACGCATTCCTTATACAAATCCCACCAGGGATGTAGTTCCTTGATTTATAAATTTGGAAAAGGTTGAGTGAGAGATAAAGACCTGGACTTTGGGCTGGGGATGTGGCTCAGTGCTAGAGCTCTTGCATGCATACGGCCCAGGGTTCGACCCCAGCACCACCAAAAAAAAAGATCTGGACCTTGAACTTCATACTTCTTAATTGTAGTGCTGTGTTCTTTCTTCTACAGTTGGATGCTTCTTTTCTTTTCTTTCTTTTTTGCTGTTTGTTTTTGCAGTACTGGGGATCGAAACCGGGGCCTTTGCACTGAGGTCTATCCCTAGTCCTTTTTATATTTTAAGACAAGGTTTCACTAAGCTGCTAAATTGCTCATGCTGGTTGTCATCAATTTGTCATCTTCCTGCCTCAGCCTCCCAGAGTGTTGGGATTATAGGCATGTGCCACTATGCACGGCCTGTTTGTTCTCTTGACAGACATCTTAAATACCTACTGCACACTTGTTCCCATCTTAGAGCCCTTGGTTATTCTCTTCCCTCTGCTTGGTTGCTCTTTCCCCAGATAAATGCCTGGCCTGCTGTGTGTGTGTGTGTGTTTGTCTTTTTGAGACAGGGTCTCGCTCTGCAGTTCAGGCTGGACTTGAGCTCATTTTGTAGCCCAGGCTGGTCTCAAACCCACAACGATCCTCCTGCCTCAGCCTCCCAAGTGCTGGGATTACAAGCATGCGCCACCATGCCCGGCTCAATGTGTGTGTGTATTTTTAAAACTCTGATTTCTATTCAGCTTTTACTTCTCAGAGAAGCCTTCATTTGCTGACTATTTTTTCTGGAGTCACCCACCAACTCTCTATTCTGTTACCCTGCTACATCCTTCATAGCATTTGTTGGAACTTGATAGTAAAGCACAGAGCTGTGTTTCTTCCCTGTCTCTTGTGTAGAATGGGAGGGCTGGGAAAGTAGGAGCCTGGCGTGTTGCTCATCTCTGTATCCCTAGTGACTCGAATGGTGCCTCGCACACAGAAGGCAGCCAGGAGACGTCTGCTGAGTGAGTGCTCACAGTGCTAGGCTGCTGCTGAGAGTCTAAGAGCACTGGGATGAACAGACCCAGTGCTTGCCCTGCAGTGCTTGCTGTAGTTGGGAGATGTGGTTGGTCTGAGATGTTGGTTTATTGAGAGAAAAACTCAGTCATGGGCCACGTGTGGAGCAGGTTTGTTTCACAGGAGTGTGCACAGGAATGAGCCAGTGATAGATTCCTCTCCCAGAATTATTCGTCAGGGCAGTACCCGGCACAGACCTAGCCCTGCTCCTGGGTCCAGTCCCACTCCATGGGCAGGAAAAGATGACCAAGAACAGACTGCCGAGGCTGGGCACCTGGCAGAGCCCTGTCTTCCATGCCTTCCCAGCCCTCCAAAACTGGCCTGACCCCTGTGGGAGAGCAAGGTCAATGCGGAGCCAGCTCTGGCTTCTGTCCTACTTGGTGCATTGTTGAGGGCCATGGGCCAGCAGGGGCCTGGCCACAGAGGCGGGCAGGCATTATCCACGGAGGCTCAGTTTTGCCCTCAGACCCAGCAGAGGAACTGGTGTCTCCTTCCAGAGGATGGCCAGCTGGGCCAGACGTCTGGAAGAGCGACCCGCATGTTGAGGGTAAAATTGGGGAGCAGTCAAGGGGGCTCCTGACTCCATCACCTTTTAGCTCTGTCACCTTTTAGACCTCAGGAAAGTCCAACAATACTGGATTGGTGGGATCCTTGTCTGTTGTAGATATGATGATAAAGTCTACGGCTCATAAGTTTTTTGTTTTTTTTTTTGTTGGATCTTGAGATGGGATCTCACTGTGTAGCTCAGCCTCTTGAGTGCTGAGATGGTATGTGTGTGCCTAGCCCACCTCTCACAGTTTTTGTTTGTTGTTTGTTCCCTCTCTGTCTCTTTCTCTTCTGCCTCTCCGTCTTTGTCTCTGTCTCTCTTTCTCTCTCTCTGTCTCTATCTCTCTCTACAGAGAATTGAACCCAGGCAGTGTTGTATCCTCAGCCCTCTATATTCTTTTACTAGTGGGCAGGATCTTGCTAAGTTGCCCAGGCTGACCTCGAATTTGTGATACTTCTGCCTCAGCCTCCCAAAAAGCTGGGATTACAGGCATGTGCACCATGCCAGACTCACCTCAGTTTTGATATATGTGGTAAGTGATGCGCAATTTGTGAAGTGCCTGGCACAGAGCCTGGCATATGGGAGAAACATTTGCTTTCCTGCTCTTATTCACACTCACTACTGTAGGGAGCATGTGCTCTGAAAAATGTGTTTGTACTTACAATTTGTCCTCTTTGGGCATCTCAGGTTAACAGCTCCAATTCAGAACTTACACCTTGAGAATCTCACTGCATCTACAGTTATAAGTACTTTTGTCATCCAAAAGCTGCATTGAAATTTGAGCTCATGATTTAAATACTTAGTCTTTACTAACTGAACATTTAGAAAATTAGGAATTAGACCAACTTTATTCTAAAGCAAGACCTCAGATGACTCCATAAAGCTAAAGACGTAAGCAAACAGTGTTCTGACAGCTAAAAGGCCCCTGGAGGCCAATCTCTGTGGGCCGAGAGAAGCTGGGTGAGTAGCCTGGTTATGTGTAGAAGTGAGGATGTCTACTTTTATTTATTTTAATCAGTTGCCATGTGCTTAGACTGTGCTCCATCTGGGTTGGTCCTGAAGGCACGACAAAGATCCACCAACCATGGTCGTCAGGGGCAGCAGCATGGAGGGGAGAGGTCCACTGCAGCCATTGCATTGTGAGTTCTTAGAGCACTGGACACTGGGCTTATCCTGAGAGCCAGGCCTCCACTTGAGGTGTCACAGGCATCAGGGGAGGCCAACATAGCAGGGGTGCCAGAGGAAAGTGGGAACCCTTCCCTGCTCACTCTCCTAATCTTCTGCCCTGTCTTAGTTGGTTCCAAAGGGATTTGATGAGCCAAGCACAGTGATAGACACCTATAATCCCAGCACTTGGGAGGCTAAGGCAGGAGGATGACCATAAATTCAAGGCCAGCCTGCACTACATAACGAGACCCTGTCTTAGAAAGCAAACAAAATAAATAAAAAGATTTGGCTTCACCCATTGTGTTTGCTTCTGTCAGGTCTGCCTGGCCTCACTTCTGACCTTTAGCCCCTTCTGTTCCTCTCCAGGAATCCAGGACCAGCTTCTGCCCATCTTACCTTTCCTGCCTTTACCAGTGTGGCAGAATTTGATGACACCCACCTATTCTGACTGCTGTAAAGCTGGGTCTTTGTCTCAATTCTCCCAATGGAAAGAGCCAAACTCCACTCTTTCCAGAATAAAAATTTTTCCTGCCAGCCCCATGCTGCCTTCTGCTCTTCGATCTGGTTAAGGAGTTAAGCTTTTCAGTCCTCGGTTCCCCAGCAGGGTTTTGTTCTCACCCTCTCAGTTTTATGACCCTTCAAGGATGAGTGACTTCTGGGGATGCCCACCTGGCCCACTGGCCTGTAAGTGACAGAGGCAGGCAGGCAAGGAGGAGGAGGGTAGCCGGGCGTGGTGGCGCACGCCTGTAATCCCAGCACTTGGGAGGCTGAGGCAGGAGGATCATTTGAGTTTGAGACCAGCCTGGGCTACGAAGTGAGCTCAAGGCCAGCCTGAACTGCATAGTGAGACCCTGTCTCAAAAAGACAAAAAAAAAAAAAAAAAAAAAGGAGGATGGAAAGTGGTGATACTGGGCTCACAGGAGGCCAACATCCCTGTAATTAGGGCCTGGCCGACTGGGTCACAGACACAGAGCCGAAACTTGGGAGTCCCAGAAGTGCGTATATGTGTTAACCTCGCCTCCCAAGTCCACAAATCCCAGTCATCTGGACATCCGTATGATCTCATAGAGTGGCCAGGACAGATGGGAAACAGCTCATGCCATTATAAAAATAGAGGTAATTTTAAAAACACAGAATTAAGTGTTTTACCTGGCTGTTGTAGTACATGTCCATAATCTCAGCACTCTGGGAGGTTGAGGCAAAATGATGTGAAGTTTGACCCCAGGCTGGGGCTACTCTCATTACAGAGAAATTTGACATGATTAATCCTTTCTTCAGTGTTGAACCATAGGCCCATTCCTTTTTTTTTTTTTTTAAGACAGGGTTAGTGCCTTAGTGAGACTGTCTTTAATAAGGGGGGGGATGGGCCTATGGTTCAATACTGAAGAAAAGGATTAACCATGTCAAGTTTCTCCGTAATCAGTGCACTTGTACAGGATGATGGAGTGGCTGGGTACAGTGGTATGTGCCTGTAACTCCAGCTCCTGGGGAGACTGAGGCAAGAGTATTGTGTGAGCCTAGGAGTTTGAGGCCAGCCTTAGCAACAAAGTAAGAACATGTCTCAAAAAATAAAGTACATTTGGGGTGGGCATGGGCTAGAGATGTATCTCTGTGGTAGAGAGCATATGCTTTACATGTGGGGGCCCTGGTTCAATCCCCAGTACAAGAAAACAGAAAAGAGATTTTCTGTGTGTGTGTGTGTATGTCTCTCTCTCTCTTTCTGTTTCTCTCTCTCTCTCTCTCTCTCATTATCTCATCTCTGCTCATCTCATCTCATCTCATTTCACCTCTCATCTTATTCACTGGGCATATATTCCCAGAGTGCTACTTAACTCAGCAGGAACATATTTGTATTTCTTGAATTGAATTTACTATGCAGTTGCTAAGCCTGCATAATATCCATGATCTTTGGATGGAAGGGCAGAGAGAGGCCAGAGTTCCCAGGAAACTGCTAGGACAGAACAAGTGGTTCCCATGCGCAGGGGAAATGAGTAGACCAGACAGGGCTGATGCTTGGCAAGATACGCCATACAGAAAATGACTCGCCAGCTCCTCCTGCAGACGTCCCTAACCCCAGGCCCCTACTGTGCCCTGTCTTTTAGTTAAGCTATAGTTTCTGTTAGGCACCTGGTGTGGGGAACATACCCATCTTGTGTTATATCCTCTGGAACAGGAAGGTTCTGTGCCTTCCAGACTGGTGTATTAACAATAGATCGAAGAAAACATTTGTACTTGTGGGTCTTTCTCTTCCCTCCGAGGTACAAAATATATATTTTAACTGGAGAGATCTAGAGATAATGTGTCCATCTCTTTTTTACCGTAAAGAGTGTCTTTTCTTTCAGCTCAGGCAGAACAGAGAGACAGTGTCAGGGGATTCTGGAGGCAGCAGAGCCAGACAGGGCACAGAAATTGCGCCATCTTGCTACCTGGCTGGGCTGTTCGTTACAACATATGGTGGCAGGAAGAAGACAGACACCCGGATCTGGAGAAGGGCCCTCTGGAGGGAGACGTTTTTCTGTCCCACCAGCCGGAGGCTCTTTCAGGGATCATCCAGACCTCTGCTGAGCCTCGGAGCCTGCCAGTGATAGCTGCTCCAGTGCGTGCCAGTGGTTGCCAGTCGGACTCAAACCAATACGTGCACAACCAGGACCATGCAAAGCAGACAAGCAGACGATGGTGATGGGAAGGCAAGCAACGATAGAGACGGACAAAGACAGTCGTGATGTCGCTGCTGAATGACTGCCCCCCCAGGACACCCGCCTTGGTCTGTGGTCCATGCGCACCCCCTTGCGTACTGACATGCTGGCTCAGACTGACGTCGCTGCGGTCTGGGGCCTTCTGCGAAGACGCAGAGGCAGGGCTGCAGGGAGGGGCTCATGAGGCCAGGGAAGGGGGAAACTGCAGTCTTAGAGGAAAGGTAGGAACAGGGGGTGAGGCAAGTCTCCAGGTGGCGAGGGCGATGGGGTGGAAGGAGTTAAAACTAGGGGCTGTTAGGGAGCAAGAAAATTACCCTGACAGGATGAGGGCTCACTGGCTATCCCCAACCCCCTCCCAGGAAAGGGGTCTGGGAAGAAATGGGGATGAATGGGATGACAGATGGCGATCATTGAGGATACCTGGAGGAGGGGTCCTCAGAAGATCTTCGAACCGGCTCTGCGGTGAGGTCCTCCCTACCTGTCTGGGGAGCTGCCGTTTAGGCCTAAAAGATCGCTCTTGGGCCGCAGCTCTCCGTGAGGACGCGGGCCAGAAGACGGATTGCTGCAGCAGCAGCGGCTACTACCACCGTCCATGCCCGTGGGCGGCGCCGCTGTCCGAGCTCTGGTGCTGAAGCAGTGTCAGAGGCAGGCTTATGCGCATGCGTCACCGCCAGCGGCTTGTCGCTGGGCGGGGCCGACGGGAAGTCTAGCCAATGACCACGAGGCAGTGGTGGGCAGGGCCAGAAGCTTCCAGCGGCGCCGCCGCACTGGGCTAGGGGCTCACTGTCAGTATGGCTGCGGGTGTGGGGCGCAAAGGGGAGGTGAAGCCGGGTGCTTTGGCTTTTGCAGTTCTCTCAGCTCCTCTTACCACCCTCCTCTCCTCCCCAGGGGTGTTGGGTATCTGTTTAAGATGGGTCTTTTCTTCCTGTCCGTTTGTCCTGGGTCTGCGTACCTCCGCGATGGAGCCGCCGCTGGGTTATTGAAGTGCGCAATAAGGGGAGGAGGGAGGGGGGAGGGGGGAGGGGGGAGGAGGGAGGAGGGAGAGGAGGACGCGCGGGGGAAGGCCCAGCCCGTGTCCCCGAGCCACCGCACTCACCCCAGCCAGGGAGGGACCTGCGCGCCCCGCACTGCAGGACACCTGCTGGCTCTCCCTTCAGGGAACAGCTGTGAGGGAGAGGACAGCACAGCGCATCGGGAGGGACGGGCCGGGCCGCGGATCAGCCTGGCCAGAGGGCTGCAGGGAACTGGAATAAATAGCCTCGTGCGAAGCCTGGGAGCTGGGAGTAGAGTGTCCCGGATGTGGGATTTGGACGGGCAGAAGGCAGGCTGTTCAGGGTGTGGCTGCGCGGGCATGGAGGTGCCTTGGCTGAAAACAGGCCTGGGGAGTCAGCACCAAGAAGGTTTGGACTGTAGATGTCCTTTCAATGCAAAGCATAGCTCATAGGGATGAGGTCCGGAAACCCAGAGGTGTAGAAGTACCCTGAGTAGCTTACAGTTTCGTTTGGTGCCACCTGGGCAGGGTGAGATGCTCTTGAGATCGATTGATACTATTTCTTGTGTGTAGCTTGTGGCAGAGAAGGCACAGTGTACAGAGAGGAAAGACCACACTTCCTAATAGCCTTCAGGCCTGGAGGTGACAGAGGCTTTGAAAATGAGGAGGTAGTAGAGAGAGGGTATTCCTCGCTTGAGGCAGAAGATGGAACACTGTAACCTAAATGAAGTAAGGTGGAAACAGAATATTTTCAGGGAATGGTTGAGAAATCCCTATAGGTGGCAGGGAGCCATTGACATTTGGATGTATAGAATGAAGTGTGCAAGCTGGAACCTCAGAAGGGCCACCAGATCTGAGGGCGCATAGGATGGGTGGTGACCGGACTTCATTTGAGGCCTTTTGACGAGAGAGGCAGAAATGAGAAGGAGGATGGCCTTGTCCAGCCACATGCTTTGGGTACCACTGAGCCAAGCTTCTGAGAATGCCAGCTGGGTGCTTTATTTTCACAGCAGAGGAACTCAGAGGTAAGTGGATCCCTGAGTCGAGTGTGAAAGAAGACAGACTCTTTTAGAATGGAACATAGCTTCCAGGAAGCTGTTTATTAGGAAGAGAAGATGTTGCTTCAGGTTCCGTGGCAAGTCAGCAGGGAAGCCCGCTCAGGCTCTTCTGGTGTCCTGTTTTCTTCTTCCTTAATGATGTGGACCATGGGGGTGCCCACAGTGCCCTGGGCCATGGCCAGGGGGTGGTCCACCAGGTCCTGGCGGGTGTCCCCCAGGACAGTGCCCTGGGCCATGGCCAGGGGGAGGTCCACCAGGTCCTGGCGGGTGTCCCCCAGGACAGTGCCCTGGACCGTGACCATGGGGGTGCCCGTGGCCAGGAGGGTGCCCATGACCAGGAGGGTGAGGTGGAGGAGGACCATCATGGCAGTGCCCCTGTGGAAAGTGAGATGAGCAATGTCAGTCAGAAGTCAATGCCAATTTCACCTGCAACCAACTCCTCTCCACCCCACCACCACAGAAGACTTAGGAGTCTTGGGCACCGGTGTGGGGTTGTAGTGAAGGGCTGGGATACCAAATGCAGTGGAAAGGGTAGCGAGCAACTGCTCTTGGCTTTGGGCCTTTTGCCCTGATGAACCCACTTGAGCACTGAGCAGGCAAAAGGGGAGGAATCTCGATTTATGTGTGTTCCAGTGTGTTCCAATTCCTTGAGCTAAACCAGGACTTGTAGTCTTTGGACCGCAGTTTATCTGTCATTAAGAAGCAGAATTATCTTTTCCCTTTTCTCACCCAGGAACTCTTGCAGAGTGATTAGAAGCTTTGCCATGCTAGAAATGCAGGCTCAGTGAACTTAGGAGCAGGAATGAGGCTGGGGAAGAGCTCCCTGAGGGCCAGGGGCAGGGGCAACGCTAGGCCAGTCTGGAGGGGACCAAGGGTAGGAAGTAGAAGGCAGAGGGTGTGTTCCCTGCAGTGTACTGGGTGCATTTGTATATACCTGACGTGTGTGCATTTATATACAAATGGCTGTGTTTGAGTACCTGCACATGGGTGGATGCCTGTAAATACCTGCTGCGTACCCACATACATGCCTGGTTATGTATATATGATGATGTGTTGTGAGCCCATTCTTCCCTCCAGCAGGTGCCACACCCAAGGAATCAGGAAGAACAGAAAATAAAGTTCAAGTTTTACCCCTCAGTTAGAAGAGGCCTAGGAAATGTACCATTAACCTGTCTTGGCTAGAACCAGTCCCGAAACTCCAAAAGCAAGGGAGTTTCTTATCTCTTGCCACAGGCCCAGGGAAAGGGAAGCACCATCTTTGCTCTGTGCTGGGGCCCGGGGCCCTGGGGTATCCTGGGCCCAGGATAGCTTCCCACTCTGCTTTGTGTCCTGGGTCTCCATTAGGGCTTGGTGCATGTGGGGATGACGTGGACCTCAGGCTTGGGGGTGTCCCTTCCAGCCACTTCCGGCCTCTCCTATGGCTCTATCTGTGGGGAGGCCCAGAGCCAGTGGCATGTGGTAGCTGATGGGGCGGGGGGGGGGTACCCTTCCATGGCAGGAGCTGTCCTAGGGGCCCAGCAGTATGGTTAGGACTTGGGAGCAAGCCAACCATCCAGCAAGGCTGTGGGGGTAGCAGCCAGGAAAGCAGAACAGGCGGGGAAGCAGCAGGAGAGAGGATGGACTGCTGGAGCAGGGAGGGGGAGAGAGAGCAGGGAAAGAGGCAGATGGGAAAACCGAGGAGGGAAGCCAAGGAGAGGGCTGGCCGGCAGGGGCCGGATGACTGCACTGATGCCCCACCTCTCAGGGCTGCTGCCTAACCCTGCTCTTGGCTTTTCTTTTGAGGGAAGCGGGGGGGGGGGGGGGGGGGGGG
>PVLD010024683.1:0-25008 GCA_004027595.1 Dinomys branickii
TTCATCTCGTTTTTTATCTGAGAAATCATTGTGGGTATGTGGGTTATTTCTGCTTTAAGCTCTTTCATGGCCTGTTGGAGTTGTTTAATTTCGGATGCAATCGTTTCATATCTTGAAGTTATGAGGCTTCCTGATTCCCTTGTTTCTTCTTCTTCAAAACTTGTTCTGGGTGGGGTTGAGTTTTGAGACTGCGTTTTGCTCCTCTGTTTTCCCATTTTTGGGTATCAGATTCAAAATGTGGAGCTATAAATTCCAAAGGCAGTTCAGCTGATGGAGGTCAGCTGCAAAGGCTGCTCCAATGATTCCTTCTCTTTGGGAGAATGTCCCTTAAGCTTTCTGCTGAGAGTTCTGCTTAAAAGGCTGTACAGATATTGGTTAGATACTCCCTACCTAGTGACCTGGGTGAGGTGTGTGAGACTGCTCCCCCACCCTCCCAGGGTTCCCTGCAGCTTTAAGCATGTATCTCCTCCCCCATTCGGTGATCTGGTCGCGAGCGCCTATATCTCACCAGTTATTGGAGTACCTGCAGGCATGAAGGTTCCAAGGTGCCAGTCTATCCTTTGGGGCTTTCTGCGCGGCCCGCCCGATGCACACGAAACGTGAGACCGCTGGGCATTGCCGCCGCCAGAGAGCCGATCTCTGTCGGCAGTCGCTGGAGAGCTGCGCTGGCTCGGGAGGCGGGAGGGATCAAGCTGTCCGTGTTCTCAGGGCGTTAGGACCCAAGCAAATCTTCCTCCTCGTTCTTGGCGCTTGGGGCCCTCTGCGCGGCCCACCCGACACGCGCGATATGTGGGATTGCCGGGCGTCTCCGCCGCTAACAAGCCGATCTCTGTCTGGAGTCGCCGGAGAGTTGCGCCGGCTCAGGAGGTGGGAGGGATCGAGCTGTCTGTATTCTCGGGGCGCTAGGACCCAGCAAATCTTTCTCTCCGCTCCCGGCGTTTGGGGCCCTCCGCGCAGCCCGCCCGACACGCACGAAACGTGGGATTGCCGGGCGTCTCCGCCGCTAGCAAGCCGATCTCTGTCGGGAGTCGCCGGGGGGCTGCGCCGGCTCGGGAGGCGGGAGGGATCGAGCCGTCCGTGCTCTCAGGGCGTCAGGACCCAGTAAATCTTTCTCTCCGCTCCCGGCGCTTGGGGCCCTCCGCGCGGCCCACCCGACACGCACGAAACGTGGGATTGCCGGGCGTCTCCGCCGCTAGCAAGCCGATCTCTGTCGGGAGTCGCCGGGGGGCTGCACCGGCTCTGGAGGCGGGAGGGACCGAGCCGGCTGCGCTCCCACGGCGCTTGGACCGAGCCCAGCTTCTTCCCCGTGCGGATCGTCCCTGGCTCCTAGCATCTGGGGCTTTCCCACGTCTCGCCCCGGCAGCCTGGTCAGCCCTACCACATCTCCCCCGGCATCTCAGAGAAATATGCCCAGTTTAAACTTCCCAGCCGAGGTCCCAGCATTCAAGCTCGCCAAGTCTGTCTCGAGCTGGTGGTGTTTATTAAGGAGGTTCGCTCCCTTGCTGCTCACCTGTTCGCCATCTTCCCCGGATCCCCTCCAACATATCAAGGGTGCTCAGAGGGACCCTGAGACACAGAGGCAGCTGGTCATGGGAAGAACCTGGGGTGGGGTGCTGGTCCAGAGGGACACTGAAATGTGGCATTTGTGAGCCTCGCTGCTTCTGCGTCCGACTCCTTGGATGGCATCACAGAGCACAGACTTGCGTGTGAACCCAAAGGAAGGCTCAATGCATTCTTCTAATCATAACAACAGCTTCTAGGAAGACAGGGAGGACCAGACAGACAGGGCTGGGCACCCAGGACCAAAGCTGATGCCCACCAGATGGGGGGTGGAGAGCTATGTGTCAGGCTCTGCCCAGCTCCCCAAGGGTGGTGCGTGAAAGCTCTGTGGTGGGCCCAGGACTCTGGGGAAAACGGACAGCTCTAGGGAGACAAAGAGTCAGGGGATTCCAGCGTCTTCGGACCACAGGGTGAGTTTCGCTGGGCCAGGGGCTCCGCGTGTGCTGCAGGGAGCTGTAGGTCTGCCATCGTGGCCTTAGGCCATCTGGAGATCTTGACAGGCTCCTTCAGGAATTAATATGAAGATGAGATCAAAATTGGTTAAGACACAGAAAATTCAAACAATACTCTTGCGTGGTCCGCGTGTGTCTCAGAAATGATATTTTAAAAGGGTGCCTTCCATTGTATTTCTTTAATTCAGATTATTAAACTAGGCTGATTGCAGTCTTACGTATGGCAGTGTACAACTTTTGGTGGACATTTTATGAGATTTCACAAATGCTGACAGTGCTACCTCCTTGGTAAGAACACGTTCAGTTCCACTGTTGCTTCCGTTTGTACTCAGGGCCTCTGTCACCCCTGCTGTGGGAGGTTACCAGCTCTACTCCCAGTTTTCTCTTCAGTAGATTGTGAATGCAGTCACACCATGTACAACCTCTGAGTCTGCCTTCTTTTGCTCAGCAAATGTATTTGAGATCCATCCAAGCCATGTGGTGATCAGCAGTTCACTCTGTTTTATTCCTAAGTAGTATCTCATCATAGGGATTCACCTGGTCAAGAATATTTGTGTTGTTTTCAGCTTGGCACAATTACGAATAAATACTCATATATGTGTCTTAAATATTCAAACAAGTGTTTTGTGAGCATGCATGTTATAGCTTTTGGGTGAATACCTCGAAGTGGGATTTCTGGCAAGAGTATGGGTAACTGTAGGAAACTGACATCAATGATTTTTCCGAAATTTATGTAGACTTATAAAATTAGATGCATGTTACTTGACAATCAATAAGATAATTTGTTCCTAAAATATTGAATGTAGAAAGACGTACAAAGACTTGATTGCCCCTGTAGCTCTACCATGAAGTTGATTTGGTTTGTCTTTCTTCACATGCTCCTAAGATTTATCCTGGTCACCTGGTCGCCCTGGTCTCTCAGTTCCCATTGGTGTTACTCATAGTTTGGCCTCTCTCCCTCGCACTTCACATAAGTTGGTGCTTCCAATGAGTTCTACCTAACTGAGGTCACAAAATATTTTACTTTCCGTCTATGAGCCAAGATCCAGCTCAGATTAGACTCTTAAACACAGCAGTGATTAAATATCTCTCTTGGTTATCTTCCTAAATTGTAGAAATCTCCCCATCCTCAGCATCTCCTCCTTCTGTGACTAATGCAGCATTTATAAATTCACTAATTGTTATTGTTTTATTGAGATATAATTCCCATAACATACCACTTATTTACAGCACACCACTCAAAGGGTTTTCTCATACCTTCCTAGTACTGTACAACTGTCATCATAGTCTAATTTGGGGATGTTTTAACACCCTGAGAAGAAATTTGGTATCTATAAGCTGTCATTCTCAGTTCTGTTCTCTACCACAACTGCAGCTGTGGCCCACTATCCTTCTGCTTTCATAAGAGGCTGGCTTATAAAGGACATTTTGGAGAAAGATAGAGTAAAAAAAATGGTCATTTATAACTGATTTCCTTCACTTTGCTTGTTTTCAGATTAATCCACGTACGACATTAGCTCATTAGGTCTTCCTTTCCTTCAATTACATAGTAAGATTCCATAGTCTATATCACTTTTTAGTTGGCTTCCCACCAGCTAGTGGTAATTTAGGTTGTTTCTACTTTTAGACTATTATGATTAATGTTGTTATGAATGTTCTTGAACTAAAGAAGTTGTGGGGGTTGTATATTTTTCACTTGCCTTGGGTAGATATTGAGGAGTGGATTTGCTGGGTCATATAATAATTTGTAATTAACATTTTGAAAAAATTCATTGCAAAGGAATTGCATCATTTTATTTGATTTTTTTCCCCAAATATGATTGTTTCATTAGGGGCAGATTTTCATTAGATTTTGTTTGTCATCCTTTGCCATAAAACCTTCTATGGATCCCCATTAACTGTAAATAGTTTGGCATAGCTTTGGGTTCTTTACTGCTTGTATTAGACTTTCTTGCTTCCAACTCCCTGAGGCCCACCAAGTCCGAACTACAGCCATTATACCATTCTTTTAGGGTTAGCATTACTGTAGGCTTTGAGTCAGTCCTTTCTTCTGGCTGTCAGTACGGAAAGTCCAAATTTGCCTGAGACTCTGAAGTGTTTTAGTCCATAGCCTGCTAATAGCAGAGTCACTATTAACTGTGTCATTTTATCCCTAAGTTGTTGTCCAAGCAGCCCAGCAGCAATGAAAATACTGTACATAGGATTGGATATTTGGGCAATTTCATCCTTGTTCCAGGTCTTCTACCTAAATACATATATTTATCCACCCTCCTCCCATCAAGATGCAAGTTCCCTGACAGATTTTGTCTGCTTTCTTTGCTGCTATATGCATAACACTAATCAGTCGTCTCCCTTGAATAGTGACTACTAACATGTGGATATGGACATTATGGTTCTGCATTATAATGTCTGAGCCTTGCATATATTTAGACTTTGTAAGGCAAAATATCCCCATGTCCTTTAGGAGTGCAGGAACCTACAACTCCTGCTATACACTCCCTGGGATTTGGCAGCTATAGAACTCTTAACTGGGGCCGCCGGTCTGAGCCCAGGGATATTATTTGGTATGTTAGCAGCCTCTCAGAAAGGGGTTCTAAAAGTCTAGTCATTTCTACTCTAGGATGGCCCCATGATGAAGTCCCTTCTGTGAGGATGTCCAAAGTGTGTACTGAAAAACACTAGTGGACACACAAGTTGTTCCTGAGATGTGTGTTTTCTTCTAATTCCAAGACATTGCTTTCCAGGTCATTTTCCTTATTCCTACAGCAAAACTAGTGCATTACAAAGGAGATTCTCAGCATTCTGGGGTAAATGAAAACACACAGACACTAAATACAAAATTCAGTGGATCTTTGCAGATATCCCAACAATGCTGACACGGTCCGGGGGTGATCGGCAGTGCCCCAACTCTGGTCTCCGCAGCTTTCCCACTGGGGCCTTCATGAAAATCCCTGCTTCACCTGATTTGTCTCCAGATTCCCAAGGAGCCTGGCATAAAAACAGTATGGGAGCGAGTTACACTGAATTTCTTCTTTGTGTCTTAATCAGAAGCCTGTCACAGGGGGTTTCATCCTTGGTGTCCAATACCCTACTGTAAGTCCCTTTCTTTCTGTAAAAAACACCATCCTTTTTTCACCCTTACCCCTGGCTTAATTTTCTTTCATTAGTCCCTCTTCCTGACTGAGACTACTTACAAAACATCTCCAAAGTTAAGGATATGCACTATTTTTGTTCATGGAGAACATATACTTAGTTTATACCTTTGTATCGGAGCTCTACTCCTCCAGAAGAAGTGGAACGTGCAGAATGGTACGTTGGGTCTGATCTGCCCTCTATCCTAGCTCCCAGGGTGGCTGCTGATAAAAAATGGACTGAAGGGCTCACTCTACAGAGGGCGCGCTGTCGAGTGAGTGAGCTAATGAATTGCAAGGGGCTCGAACATGGCAGCTGTACGTTCATAGTGGTGACAGAGGGACCTCAAGTTTCCTATTAAGAATGGTTAGAAATATTTGACGTGTAGGCACATCAATCAGTGAAAAAGGTCCTAACACATTAGACACTCCTAATAAAGAAGGATGTTACAAAATGCCAGACATTGTAAGCTGTCTCAGGGTGGGTTTTCACGATGACTTGAGAGTGAGAACTAACCGACCATTAGGGAGATGGGGCTTGGAAGTGAACTGGTTCCTGTGAACATTCTTGAATGTTCTCTTCCTTCCTGAGGTGAGCTGGGGGCCCCAGGGTCCTAGATTTTCCCTGAAGGAGGGAAAATTTTCCTTGGTTGATTAATTCTCTCTTTTGACTATAACAAAATATCTTAGGCAAAGTGATTTATAAGTAACTGAAAGGTGTTATTAGCAATTCTGGAGGCTGGGAAGTTCAACATGGAAGTCTTGGCAGGGTTAGTGCCTGTTGAAGGTTTGATTTATGCTTCAAAGATGGTGCCCTGTTGCTGTACCTAGGATGAGTCCTTGCTTTAATGATAGAGAAATTAAAATTAAAGTGCTAGCATGAATTTGCAGGCAGCAGCTTTAATTAGAGAGAAAATAAGGGAAGCCCTCCAGCTTGAGTTGTAGCTGCCGAGAGCACACTGACGAAAAAGATCAGACTGGCCCACCCCAAAAACAGGAGGACAGATTTACAGATCAGCTGTGTGGGCTAAGGTCTATTTGATATTATCTCAGTCCTGGGCTTGCAGCTCTGAAGGAATCCTAATGGCTTGGAGTGAGGGGAATTTGCAATGCCGTTCCCATGACTTGATTGTCTCTGTAGTTATTTCAGTCATGTGGGGCGTGGCTTTCACTGAGGCCCAGGTGACTACAGGTTCAGGATAACTGCTGGAGATCTTGGCATCACTCTAAGTGGAAAGGTCTGGAATTAGACATTGTAAGAGTTAGTAATCAGATTTTACTATGAATCTTGAAAATTACTTTAGTTATTCTTAATGTCCTCTGTCTTGAAGGTAGATGAGATAGGCAGGAAGTGAAGGGCTAATTCTGTCCATCCATCTATCATCTATCTATCCACCCGCCTATCATCTACCTATTTTGGTACTGGGGATTAGACCCAGGGCCTTCACACTAAGATACACCCCTAGCCTATTTTCATTTTTTATTTTGAGACAAGATCTTGCCAGCCTGCCCAGGTTGGGCTCAACTTGTGACCCTCCTGCCTCAGCTTCCCAGAATGCTGGGATTATAGACACTTATTACCACACTCAGCTTTAGGGTTAATAAGCCAAAGCTTCTGCCAACTTTTAGACAAACATTCCCCAAATGATTAACGTGCCTGTATGCAGAGCTGGGAAGAATTTGACAAGTCACAGGTTTTTTTTTGTTTTGTTTTGTTTTGTTTTGTTTGTTTGTTTGCGGTACTGGGGATTGAACTCAGGACCCTGCGCTTGCTAGGCAAGCGCTTATTCCACTGAGCTATATCCCCAGCCCCAAGTCACAGGTTTTAGCAAAGCAAAATAAAACAAAACATTTTTAAGTCTCTGTCTATCTCAGAAGAAAACATAAATGACGCTTTCAGTCAGTAATGGTTAAGGGCTAGGAATTTGTCTTTTTTCCCTCTGGCAATCTCTGACTACATCGTATCTTTGCTTGGTAGAAAGGCAAAAGGGACAAATATTTGTTCTTATATGGCAGAAGAGATGGAAGGAGCCAACTAATTTTCTCACGTCTTTTGTTAGGGTGCCAGTTCCTCCCAGGGAGGGCAGAATGCTCATGCCCTAATCACCTCCTAAAAGCCTCAGCTCTTGATACTGTTGCACTGTGGATTACATTTCAATAAGCATTTTGCAGGGACACAAACATTTACCATAGCAGTGACACAGGCTAAAATCATGTTAATACCTAGCCCTGGGCTCCTGGAATATTTGATTTAGCCCCAGCAGAGTAATACTACAGAGTCATCTTTGTGATCTATCTAGTAGATTACTCTGGGGAAAGAACTGCTTTCCCTCCTGCAAGTAGTGCAGATACTGGACCATAATCCACATGAAAGATATGGTGTCAGCTCCTTGAAGGAGATCTGTGTGAGCTTTGAGCTGCCTATGGATATAAAAAGACAGGCGGGGGAGTGGGACCAAGGCCGGTCTGCAGACACAGTGTGGTCACCTGTGTTGTCGGGTCCCATACATCTCCTCCTATGCAGGGAGGCTCCTGTCCCTCCCTGTCTTCAACACCTGATCAAGGCCTCTCAGGAGGGGCCTCAAATCTGCCTGGGTATAATATGTGAGTAACCCGCAGGAACCAAGGCTGTGGCTCCTTTTAGAGACTTGAGGAAAAGTAAGCAAATCCATCAAAAACTTTCTCAATACCTTTCCCAAGTCAGGTATGTGAACAGAGAGACAGAATCGATGTGATTTATGTCTCAAATCAACTATGGACCTGAATGCTTTCCATGTAGAAAGGGCTTTTTTGATCAATTACAATGTACCTGCAGCACCATAAAAATACTGTATCTCTCATCCACTGAGACATTTCATCAAAACGTCACAATTTATTTCATTTCTCTCACTCGTTGAAGCTATATCTCTGCCTTGCTGATTTTTTTTTTTACCATATTTAACATCAAATTTTTCCTGTTCATTGTTGAGAGGGTGGCTGCTTTGGTTCAAGGTCACAGAGATAAGTGTTGAATCAGACCTTTGGTTTTGATCTCACAGCTAGATTTAGCCCTCTCCAGATATCCTAGCCCAGTGAGGATACCTCACTGACTTTATTCGGTGTCAGAGCTGGGCGGGTGGTTTGCATGTGTGTGCTCCTCCCCTCAGCCTACTTCCTAGCAAGGCACATCAATCCTGCTCCTCTCTCTCAGCCCAGGACCTGGTAGACTCTAAACTCTCAATAAATAAAAAATGAATGGGTGGAAAAGTCAGCAATCTAAAGCGTGGAAGAAGAAGGCATCACTGATTACAGGCAGCAGTGTCCTGTACAAGAGAGGACCTGCAGGGAACAGGCAGTCTCCTGGGGTGTCAGTGAGAAAGGAGCTAGACTCC
The DNA here is from genome assembly GCA_004027595.1 of Dinomys branickii. NCBI lineage: Eukaryota > Metazoa > Chordata > Mammalia > Rodentia > Dinomyidae > Dinomys > Dinomys branickii. The sequence continues at coordinate 8,515 of PVLD010024683.1, forward strand.
CTGACAGATGGATACAGACCATAAAACATGATCTGGCCAAGATGGACAAGATACCTTTGGGGACATCATCATGAGAAATAAGACAGACTCCCTCCTTATGATGCTACATTGAGGGAAAGCTTCTGAACCAGTGTACCCTAATGATGGAAAACTAAAACCCAGGTCATATTCCAGTAGGAAAAAAATGTTCAAAATGTCTGGACCAATATGGCACAGATTCTTTCACTTTCTCTCCACTCCACTCAAAACAAAGACATGAATATACCATCATCATATTTTAAGAGACACTTGGTCATCTCTGTGAATAGCATGAATAAAACAGTCAACCTAGAATTCAAACCTGCAACACAGTCTGCCCCATAGGGTGGTGGGCATGCCCTGGGACAGATGCATCATTGTTCTCAAAGTCATGCAAGCAGCTGCTTCACAGTGAATGTTGGAGAGAACTCGTTGTTTACACCAAATTCTTCCACTGTCAGCTTCACAGATCAAACTATATCCAAGATTCATGTTGTTTTTTAATGCAAAGTAAACACAAGTATTAAAGATGTATTGAACACTTAATATATGCCCACATCTGTGCTCAGTTCTTCACTTACATTAATTTCCACACCAACTCTATAGAGTCATAATTTATACATGAGGTAACTGAGCTGAGGTAAAAAGTTCAGTGTTTTCACAGCTAGCAGGAACCTGAGCCTAGATGCTGGGCTGGAGACTCACCTTTAGGGCTGCACAGGAGCACATGGACACCTGCCTTACTTTCCAGACTGGGACTCCATTGATGGGAGGGAGATGTTCTCACATAGAGTTGCTGCAAGGATTTCAAGAGAAGCAAAATGAAGTCATAAAGTATCTGTGGACTGAGAGCTAACCAAGATGATTTAGATAAGACCTGTACCAGCAAGTGAAGTCAGATAGCTTTTAGAATAACTACCAAGAGGTTTCTTCTGGGAATTTGGTGTCTACAGTTCAAAATTCCACATCTTTAAAAGGATGAATGGTTGTCTACAGGAGATAAGGGATTAGCTAGTCTTCTTTGGAATCTGGTGAGGCAACAAAACAACACAAGGGTAGACGTCCCTCATCATCTTCTCCAATAGCAAGGGTAGCCATTAGATCTGCTAGAGGAAGGAGTTGGTCAAGCTTCAAGCAGTAACTTCTTCTCTAGAAAATGTATATTTCAGAAAAAAAAAAAAAAACCTTCCCTTCCAAAGCCCGGGTCAAACTCTGGAGCCAGGCAATGTATTAGTCCACTTCATGTAAAGTAATAAAATACCTGAGCTTGACAGTACCAACATCTGCTCAGCTTCTGGGAAGGGCTGCATGCTGTCTGGTATCACAGAGGAGGAGTGGAACGGAGAAACAGGTATGTGTGGAAAGAACTAATGAATCCTTTCATAAAGAAGGATTTTTCATGACCCCAAATATCTGTTCAAGGTCCCATCACCTTTTACCACTGTTACACTGAGGACCAGGACTCAACATACGTTTTGAAGAGAAAACCATATCTAAGTAGCTGCAGGCAAGTTCAGAATATTCTTTCTGAATGCAGCTTGCACAGCTTCCCTCTGCCTGAACACCATTCATCCCAAGAATGAATAAAAGCAGAGAGGTGTTTATCTGAGGTGGTGATGCAGAATTCAAATGGGCCATTCAATTTCTATTCTGATTTTTAAACCCATATAGATTTTAAGAATAATTTTATACTTAAAGAAAATGAGAGGATAATACAAAATTTGACATATGCAATTCCCCCATGGTTGACATCTCACTCATATGATACCTTTGTTATAATAACACATCGTGTAAAATTATTGCTAATTCATGTCCACCGTTTACTGCAGCATCCAGAGCATTGTCCACTGTCCCTTTTCTACTGTGAAGCCATTTACAGTTCCACTTCCCTTCCTGCCCTGCCCCCCAAGCATTCTTAGGCTCCACAAGGCTGTGACAGTTCCTCAGACTCTCCTTGTTTCTAAAAACTTTGGCAACTTCAAGGAGAGCTGATTAGGTATTTGTAGTATGCCCCACCTTATTTTAATGGAATTTGTCGGTGTTTTCTGTATGTGGCTGTGTTTATGATTTGGGGTAAGGTCACAGAGGTCAAGTGTCTTTCACCTCAGGGTTCATCCTGGCAACATGATTTATGAGTGTGATTGTTGATCTTGTGTTCCAGATAGAGGCTGAATTTGTCAAATTTCTCCACTGTCCAGTTACTTTACCCTCCTTCCAAACTGGGCTCTTTGGAAGCCAGGGACCCTTGGCCACCCTTGGAGTAGAGAATTATGCAGTGGAGAAAGTGCTGTGATGATTCAGTACAAACTGAAGGAGGCTAGCCCTGACTTAAGGTGCCAGCAGCCCTGGAATACCAACAGTGACCTGCAGCTGGAAGAGGCTCTGCCCTGGCACTTCTGGAGGTGGTGTGGCCCTAGTAAAGTCTTGGTTTCATCCCAGTGATGTTAACTTTGAACTCTAACCTCTAGAACTATGAGACTATGAATTTCTTCTGTTCTAAGTCACTTAACTTGTGGTAATTTGCTATAGTAGCCAGAGGAAATTATTTACTAAGTTTATAGAAGTATGAACCCATGTATATTTATTTTGTATTATTGCTACAATCCACTACTACTTTTTGTTTTGTTGCTTAAATTGCTCAAGTTTCAGATGTTGGGAATTCTTTCAGTTCTCTTCTGTGCCTGTCTGACAGACCCACTTCCATGTGGGTTGTTCTAAGTGCTTCCCTACTTCCTGTAACTCCAGAATGCTTCAGGCTGATTTTGTATATGTACAGACTCAGACATTTCTCCAGGAAAACCTTGTTTCCTTTTATTGTATTATAGTACTAGAGACAAAAATAGTTGATGTTAGCTCTTTTCATTACTCCTAAAATATCATTTCTCTTAGGCATCTGAGCTGGAAGAGCAAGGAAATATAGGTGTATATACTAAGCCATGTAAATAACTATGTCTACAAATATTCTTAAATATAAACACCTTTGTCTTAATTAAGCTAAACATGAATTCTTGCTAATCTCTCCAACTCTAATCTCTATACATCATTCTAACCTTCTCCCTTGCTTACCTATCTATTCCCATTCCATTGAAAAACCCAACTTCTACCTTCCACCATTCATTCACATAATTAGTCAATCCCACCATAGATAAGAAATGTTAACCGAATCATTACTATATATTCCTCTGCATGGGGGACACATTCTCAAGTTGAGTACAGTACTTACATATGGTTATTTTTGTCTATAGTCTTACAGATGTCATTTATTTCCAAAGTTACATGACTCAGGACCTTCTTATCTTCATTTAGGTCATTTCATATATTCTAATATAGATAGCAGAATATATTATCACAGTCTATATTTCCTCCTGAGATGTCCTTACCTCCTAAATCATTTTATTTTTATTTTAAAGAGAATAGAAAACAATAATAACAAAATAACAGCAACATAGAGAAAAAAACAACATGAAAACAATAAAAATGATACAGGGTCTCAAAACAAAATGATAGGAATTGACAGTGGGTTGTTATATTACATATTGTTATCTTCAGCGAAGTTGCTCAGATTACCAGATGTAAGAATGCAAGACTGATCAAATCATTGAAGAGAATAAAAAAAAACCTTAGAAATGATACAGAGCTTCACTAAACAAATGGTAGGAATTCACCAATGGTTGTTATGCTGCATATTGTTGTCTTCAAATTAGTTGTTCAGATTACCAGATATAAGAATTCAAAATTGGTCAAAAAATTTAAGCATTAACTGTTCCTTTCAGTAAATCAATAGACATCACCAGTACAATTATCCCAACTATCTACCATCTATCCACTTATCTATCTATCTGTCTGTCTATTTCTTTTCCCTGCATTCTTTCTTGCTTTTTATCCTTTCCTTTAACCCAGTTGTTCTTTCCCTTTGAGCAATTTCTTTCCCTTTCATAATATCTATTGTACCTTTTAAGTTTTATTTATTCTTTCATGTTCTTACACTAGGGAGACAATATGATGTTTACACATGTGGGTTTGAATTATTTCACTTATAAATATGGTCTCTAGTTGCATCCATTTATCTATAAAAGCCTCAATTTTATCTTTCTTTACAGCTGAGTAATACTCCATTATATAAGAATACTCCATTATATAAAGATACCACATCTTTTTTATCCATTCCTCAGTGGATGGACATCTGGGCTGTTTCCAGATTTAGCTATGACAAATTTTGCTGCTATAAACATGGGTTCACATATATCTCTGTGATATGATATTGTAATTCTTCTGGGGAAATATCCAGAAGGGGAATACCTGGGTTAAGTAAATCATTTAAAAATGTATGCCTATTAAGAATTTCTCTCTTCCTGTAAAGTTCTATGGTTTTGAAACATGCACAATATCATGAGTCACTATTGTAGCATACACTGAATATATTTCCATCCTGAAAATCCCTTATGTTTCACCTATTCCATCCTCCCATTTAATAACCTATCAATGAGTGATGTTTTCTGTTTCATTACTAAAGCCTTTTCAGAACGTTATATAGTTGAAATCCCACAGTTTATATCCTTTCATACTGGCTTTTTTCATTGGACAAAACACATTTGAGATTCCAGTATATCTCTCTGCACTTTTCCAGTTCACTTCTTTTCACCCCTGGATAATATTCTAGTGTATGAATGTATCACAGTCAGTTTCTCTCTTCAACTACTGATATCCATCTTGATTGCTTCCAGGTTTTGGCAATTATGAATTAAACATTTATAAATATTCATGTTCAAGGTTTTGTTTAACCACAAGTTTCCAAATCAATTGAGTAAATACCTGGCAACATGACTGCTGAATCTTATGGTATGAATTTGTTTCAGATTATAAGAAACTGCTAAGCCAGTGGTGGCAAACCTATGGCATGAGTGCTGCAGCAGGCTGTTTGTACCACTGAAAGCTCAGAAAGGTCCACTATCACTGGGCTAAACTGTCTTTCTAGATGAATGTAGCAGTTTACATTCCCACCAGCAGCAAAGAGAGTTCTAGTTGCTCTGCATTCTCACCAGCACTTGCTACTGTCAATTTTAGATTTTAGTCATTCTAGTTTGTATTTATTGATCTCATTGTTGTTCTAATTTGCAGTTTACTAATAAACATGACTTCAAGTCTTTTTCATAAGAGTATTTATTATCTGTATATCTACTTAAGTGATGTGTCTGCTCAACTCTTTTGCCTATTTTTAAAAGTTGGGTTATTGGTTTTCTTCTCTCTGAGTTTTGAAAATTATTTTTTTAAAGATAGCAGCAGCACTCTATCAGACATATACTTCTCTCGTGCTATACCTTGTCTTTTCATTCTGATTATAGTGTTTTTCATAGAGAAAAATCCCAAATTTTAATGAAATCAAATACTGATTTTTTGTTTTGCAGATCATGCTTTTGGTATTGTGCTTAAAAGCCTAAGTTCACATAGCTTTTCTTATATATTTTCTATATTTTATAACATTGTATTTTATGTCATTTTATTTGCTATGTGTTAAAACATTGCATTTTATGTGCCAGTTTGTGATACATTTTGAATTATTTCTTGTGATCAGGATAAAGTCTAGATTCATTTCTGGCATATCAACAGCCATTTGTTCCAGTGTCATTTGTTGAAAAGGCTGTCCTTTATTCTGTTGGATTGCCTTTGCTCCTTTGTCATAGATTAGTTTGACCGTACTTGTGTGGGTTTATTTCTGGGCCTCTTTTCTGTCCCATTACTCTCTGTGCCTATTCTTTCACCAACACCATGCTGATTCGATTAGTCTTATTGTCAGGTAGTGTTAGTCCTATAATTTTATTCTTTTCTGATAGTGTGTTGACTAGTTTTGATTCTTTATCTTACTGTGCAAACTTTAGGACCAGTTTTTCAATACCCACAAAATGAATTGGTCACATTTTGAATGAGAGAATTCTTTGTTTAGATTGATTTGGCAACAACTGACATCCCAAGAATATTAAGTCTTCCATCCAGTCCATCAGTGAAGACTGTCTCCATTTATCTAGCTTTTCTTTGGTTTGTTTTATGAGTGTTGTGGCTTTATACACATAGATCCTTTGGTTAACTTTCTGTGGGTTGTATCAGCATACCTGTCTGGAAGGACTTAAAGAGTTACAGCTCACATCCACCTCCATCCTGCTTTGATCTGTCCATTGTCTGGAAGCTCACTACTTTAATCCTCTAGGAAAGATCATGGGGAAGATCTGCCTACTGTATGCAGTTTACACAGAGGGCTATTAGGGGCACATTCAACTATCTCCTGTCAGACACAGAATGGGGTGGAAAGTTCCCTTGGAGCAAGGGCTCAGGTCAATACAGATGTCTAGGGAATGCACTGCTTGAGCAAAGTTATTATCCACTTCATGTCAGGGAGAATCATCATGTAGTCTCATGTCAGCATTCCAAGGAAGGCATTCTTATCAACAGGTGTAGCAGAATAGCCCCAGCACATGCGTCTCTGGCCTTCCTGCACTACACACAAATGTGAATTTACACATTGGAACCACGTAAGTAGGACACCAAAAGCCCAGTCAGTGAAGTCTAATTTTAAAATGTCCTTCGAGCCTTGCCAGGCTGAGATACTAACTTCTCTGCTGTAATGAGTGGACATAGCAGTAATGACAAAGCACAATTTCCTAAAGGAATCAGCTTTATTAGGTCCTGGTTTTAGATATTGCAGTGCTTGCCAATGCCACAGGACTGAAGCAACTGCCTAAGCATGAAAGTGTGATTTAAAACAGCCCAGGTAAATCCTTAAAACAGCTGTTTCTCTGATACCTTAACCAAGTCAGTTATTTAAAAGGTTTCTGGATTAAATATGCTCCTTGAATTGTTAGCATACTCAGGATAGAACTTTCTTAGAACGTGAGTAAAATATTTTAAAAATAAATTCTAGTGTAAACAGAACTTGGACCACTCATTTGTATCCTCATCAGCCTCCCTTGTAGCTGTTTGCCGTGTAACAAAGGTGTACATGTAAACTTCTCTCTCCATCTAACACTCCTGGCCAGCCTCTTTTACCCTCTAACTCATGGGGAGGTGTTAGTGTGACATTTACACCTCCAGCACCTCCAGCTGTCCCCAGATTTTTAAATATGTGCCAGGTAGAGACAAGGTGTAAGACCTTAGTGAAAGAAAATGGATTTACCTTCAATAGAAACTCTACATCCCATGCTTTGCAGATGGCCTTCCCTGAAATATTTTGGGTAAGAACAATCAAAATTTCTCTGAGACTTGATCGAATCATGGTGGAAGATATAAGCACTGGAAACTTTAGAGAGTGAATGTACTTAGGAAAAACCAAAGATCCCTGCTGTAAGCTGTGGGAAGTTTTTCAGGTCCTTCTAATGGATTCTTCCCTAGGAAGATCTTTTGGTTTGCTTGAAATTGTTTTTCTCCTGCCTCCTCCTGTTCCTTCCAACACAGGCTAGTTGGAATATGTTCTGGAAGTCTCAGAGTCTCTGTCCTGCAAGAAGAGGGCTAATATTGGGCCTCTGCTTTCTGAGATCTGCACCTTGCTAAGAAAGGCAGTCTGTGTCAGCACCACCACCTCAGCCCACAGGCCAGCTGTGTCAGCATCAACGACAGTAGCACACTTTATAAGCCAGCCCTGTTGGGTCCACCTGACTGAAGAAAAAAAAAACACCTTTTCTTGGGAGCTATTGTGCACTTCCATTGCAGACTTTTAAGTAGCCTTGTTAAAGGGACTATACAAACATTCTCGGTCCAAAGTCAGGGGATGCTTCTCAAAAAAATGAGCTCTATCTGACATCTTTTCAAATCTGGCCATTGAAAGGAGCTCTGTGAATTGTTAGCCGGGTTCTATTCTAGGACAAAGCACAATTACCTAAAGACATCAGCTTTGCTAGGTCCTGGCAGCCATTCCTGCTCTATGCTTCTGAGCAAGTAGATCAAGTTTCTGGAGCAAGTTAAAAGGCAGTGATGATTAGGGAGAGATGGGTTGGTAGGGACTGGGGTTGGGTGGCCCTAGAGTCTATCAGGGTAGCTCTTATGAACAGAGGTATCTGTTCTTCACTCTCACAAGGGCTGCATTCAGGGACACTACAGTAACTGGGACCCTGTTTTTGCAGCTCTGCTAACTATTGACATAAGAGCAAAGAAGCTCACATTCTTTCAGGTTAATTAGATGTGGGGGTTGTGAGGGATGTGGTCATTTGTTTGAATACGTGCAAGTGTACGGAGCTGAACTTGAGAGTACGTGAAAATTTGTGTGTAGTTGTGTGATTGTGTGTAGTTGTGTATTTGTGTGTGGTTGTGTTTATATGTATGTGAGTGTGTGTGCCTGTTCACTTGTGTTTATATGGGTGTGAGTGTTTGAAAGTGTGTTTTTATTCGTGGTGCACAAGTTTTTCAAGCAGTTTTTTACCCTTTGTGACTAGAAAGGAGCCCTGTGTTGTGTGACACTGCAACGCTGTTCTAGGAGACAGATCCAAGGAATGATGCCAAATCTTCCCATCACACAGGCTTCTCTGCTCCTTAAGAACAGTTCTCGACTCTTCAGGAGAAAGTCCACAGTTCTTTCATTAAAATGTGCATAAGCTCTATAATCATTCTAGGTGGAACAGCAGTGTTAGCCACCAGTGTCCTGGAAGGGTGTCTCGGTTACTTTTCTCTCATTGGTGTGACAAAATACCTGACACCCAATATTAAGGAATGAAAGGTTTATTTTGCTCATAGTTTGCGGAGGTTTCAGTCCATACTTGTTTGGCTCCAAGGCAGAGTGGCACATGGCAGAGGGCAACAATTCACGGTGGTGAAAAACAGCAAAAGCAACAAGAGAAAAAAGGAGGAATGGCAGCAAGCAGCCTATTTCCCTCCCTTACATTGTATGCAAACTATCCACCCCAGGGCAGTGTAGTACACTGGACCATAGACTCTAGAAGTCTGCATGCACCCCATGACTGCATAAGGCTTTGGGGGGACATTCAGACGCAAATAACAATGGGACTACTGATGGCTTGGTGGTGACCCTGCATTATGAACTGTATAGAGATGAACAACCAGTCTCTCCCTAGGTATCATCTGCCTTGCTGGTAATAGACAGGCTGAATCTATTGACTCTGTGGGGTCAGTGCCTTGGAGTGGTGAAGATTTTGTGGCCACTCCCAGGGCCTGACAGCTCAACAATCCCACTTGGCACCAGACCTGATGCACCATCTTGTAAGTGGATTAAGCCCCCACCTGACCCTTGCTTTCCAGAGAGACCAGCATTTGACTCCCTGGCAGTTTCTTCTTTGTGTGTGGGCAGGGCCAGCCTTACACATGAAAAGTAGTGACTATTCTACTTCTCTGGAAGCAGAGAGATCCACAGACATATTTAGCCCACTCATGTAGGTCAAGCTCCATGTAACACCCTCCACAAGGCTTGGGAAAGAGGAGGCAGCATGGGAATTCTGCCTAAAAAACCCCTAATGGTTATTAAGGCCAACAATACATCATTTAGTTTGCTCCCAGAGCCCAGACCAGGATGTGTGTGTGTAGCTAATAATTGTTTTAAATACAGACTTTTACTATATATGAGCCACTGAATTTTCTATAGCTAATCTTAATTAAGGTTTTCTATGCATACAAATAATACTTCTACTAACTCTACAACTTAATTTTACTTATGGCAGTTCATAATTCTAAGACTTCTTTATAGTGTTACTTTGATAAGTTTGCATTCATTTCATACCTCTGTGTGTGAAACTGCTTTGAGACTGAAAGCCCCATATAAGATGTAAGGGGTGGACTTTTCCCTCTAGGAAAGAAATTTCTATCCAATATGCTTGTCTGGTGTTCTGAAGCCCAGAAAAGTATAATGAACCAATGAGATTTACCCGCTTAACCAAAAAAATGAGGTAAGAAGCATCTGGTCAGCTTACCATCATGGCAGAATTCCAGGTACACCTACACCTCAATCCAGCCCCACGTGGCATCATCCTACCAGTCAGCCCCTGGTTCCCGGGATGGCCCAGATGTCTCCTGATCATCTCTTATCCTCAATTCTCTTGCTTCTCTAATATTCTGTTCATAATACAGTGGATGCCACAGTCAATGTCTTGGCTCTGAAATGCACAATTGTGTAACATGAATAGATTGACTAAAGGCTTCAATTTGGCCTACAAACCAAGAAAGTGATACCTTGCTCCAAATCACAGCAGGTGTCAACTCTGATGTGAACCCTGGAAGAGGAACATAGAGCCCACATCCAAAACCATGGACATAATTCCCCTTCCTGAAGTTACTGGTTCCTACTGAACTAACCCGGAGCAAAAAGACCAGGAGAGAAATGTGGTCAGCTGCTGAAGTGTGGAGTCAGCTCTCACAGATGGAGATAGTGACCCTGGGGTGGCAATATCAGTGGGTGAAGGGTGCCTGCTATCAGTCATTACACTGTGATTTGGGCAGAAAAGAAACTTTATGTTATAGTCAGAAGTTGAGGAATCCTTGTTTCTCTACTTGGCCAATGTGATTGATATGTGAATACATGAATTCCTACTGAAATGGAGCTACCAAATAAAAATGCAGATCCTGAGCAAAGGAAAATCTCCTCTTCTTCAGTTCTCCTGGTGCTGGAGCTTCTCTAAGGTCACATGTACAGGGACAGATGTTGAAACATCCATCACATGCAGTGTTAAAGAAGGTAGTGTCTTCCATATGATAGACATGGAAGACATAGACAGAAGTAAATATTATATTAAAATAGACCTAGATAGTAGTTAAAGAGGGTAAGGACAAATTTTTCTTAGCACTATTGTAATGGAGAAGAGAGGCTTTGGTAAAACTGAACTCAAACATAATACAACAAAGAAAGCTGGGGATTTATAGGCAGGATCAGAGGGAGGAGCTCAGCTGGTGTGAAATAACCTAGAGGGCAAGAAAAAAATTCAAGAGTAGAGAGATACTTATTAACCTGACCTAACAAGATTCTTGATAAAACTGGAATATTCAGATTTCTTAATCATTTTATGTTGCTATAACAAAATACCAGAGGATGGGTGCTTTATGAAGTACAGAGGTCTATTCAGCTCATGGTTTGGGAACAGAAAGTCCAAGATCAATCAGTCTTATCTGGGCAGCCCCTGATCAGAGTCTTTGGGCTGTGGCATACATAGTGGATGGCATCACATGGCAGAAGTATCTGCAAGAGAGCTCATATGGCAAGAGAGGAAGCAAGAGAAAGGTCTGAGAAAGCTGGACTTGATTTGCATTCCCTTACCTTCTTGGTAACCAGTTCAGTCCTGCATTACCTAACTTCTGAGAGAGGGTATTATTTTCTTCCAAGCAAGGTCCTCCAATGTCTTCATGGCCACTAACCTTCCACTGCCTCTTACAATTTTCTCTTCCTCTCCTATCACCACACTTGTCCCTTGGGAGACAAACCACATCTGAAAGGTAGAAGCAGGTCAAGGAGATGAGGCCAAGTCCCAGAAAGGGTGGAATGGCTCTTTTCTGGCTGCTGGCATTCTGCCATAACCTGCCATGGGAAAGAATTCTCAGAATGAGGAAGTGCTTCACAGTATTTGTCACTGGGCTAGGGATATAGCTCAGTGGCACGGCGTCTGCCTGGCAAGGCCAAGGTACTGAGTTTGATTCCTAGTACAAAAAAACCCCAAAGTATTTGTCATCAACAACCAAGACTTTTCACAGGGAAGCCCTCCAACATGTTGACAAATGCTTACAAGCAAAATAGATTACTGTTTGCTATGCAGAGTGTTGTACCTCCAGGGAAACACAGCTTCTAGTTGCAGTATCTCATTTGTTATGTGATTGAAATATGAAAATCATTTTCTCTGCCTACATAGCTTCCATATATTGATATTAACTATAAAAAGCAAATTCCTTCCACAGACCAAACAAGCAGATGGGTTCTAAACACTTTAGGAATATAAAGAGGTCACTTAGCATGTGATAACTCAGCTAAGCACTGGGCCTCCGCAGAAGCCCCTTCTTTCCCCTCCACTTCCCTACTGGGAGTGCAGCTCCTGGAGTCAGTGTTCCCACCTCCCCTCCATGCACAGGGGCAGCATTCTTATACTTTCCTGTGCCTGAGCATCACTGTGAGTGCTTATTCCACCAGATGGCATAAGCTGACCCCCCCCCACACACACACATAAGGCTGTAACCCTGAAGATGCAGGGTAGGGCCTGAGAAGTTGCTTTTCTCACTCAGTTTCTGCCCAGAGTGCAGAATGCTATTCTCTAGGGAGTTCACTTTGAGATCAACCAGCTTTGAGCATCCAGCCCCTCACCTCCTACCTGGCCAAAGGACACAGGACAAGGCAAAGAGGAGCAGCCTATTCTGCCCACAGGAGAGTAACCAGACCAACATGCAAGGCATCTTTGTTGGTTTTCATCTATTGAAACTATTTTTCTCTGCTTGCATCCAAGTGAGCTTTAAGGTTTATGACTAAATGCAAAATAATATAATTAGGATATTTTAAATCAATCACCTAAAGTAGTATTGCTTTGCTCTTGAAAAATCTGATACAAGTTATCAGTGCTCATTCCCCTCCAAAAACACAACACACACACACACACACACACACACACACACTGAATTACACATTTGCTTCTAGGGATTTGTGAGTCTCCTAATCCTGTGACCCCAAGGTAAGAGCCCATAACCCATAATACTCTAAAACAAAAGCAAATCAGGAAAAGGAGATGTGCCTAAGTTTCTGAGAATGAGTGCCATGGTCATTTGGAAGAGAATTAATCTGGAAGGGTTTTGATAGGTAAAGTAAATAAACAGACAAGAATACAGGGTTAGGTAAAGAATCAAAATAACCAGTTTGTCTGGCAATTTAGAAATGATTTCACTGGTCCTGGATCACCAAAGTCTGTCTGGGGACCTGAGAATGGATGGGGTGTGGAGGTCCTTAGGCCACTGGTACAGAGAAGTATCTTGAGTTGCTAGTCTACAGACTGGCACATCTGCAGGCTCAGAGCTGCCATGGCATATTCCTTGACTGCTCTGGGATTGACAGTAGAAACACATCATATTAATTCTGCACTGTATGTTTGCTGCCCACACCTCCACAAAGTGTGCACCCAAGGATACTTGAAAAGAATATTCCTCTTTGCAGGGGAGGAGACTGAAGCCTAGCATGTTCACAGGACTTGCCTCAACACAATGAGGGAAAACTCAAATCTTCCTCACCTGAAGCTTTCATTACACTCCCCACTGAGGTGGCATAGGCCATCTCTGCCGGGATCCCAATCCTCTCTTCACTTCCTGGGCAGAGAGGAAGGAAGATTCATCCACTCTCCCTGCCTGGATCGCTTCCGGAGGCTCTGGAACAAAGCTTCTAAATGCTCTCTGCTAACTTTTGTAAAGGATGCCCCGGCATAAAGCAGCCTGGAAATATGGTGTTAGTAGTGTCCCTCTGCTATCTTGTCTTGTCCACCTGCCAAGATCCGCCTTGTCATTTCCTTACACAAGTGAAATAAACAATGCCTTTGCAACTGAACAGATCTGACCGAGTACAGCTCCTCAGATCAGGAACTATGTGAATGGGGTAAGGTATTCCTCCTTTCTCAGTGTGTATCATGGGAACAAGGCTCCTCTCCTTGTGTTCTTATAAGCATTTACAAAAATGAAATAAAAATCATCTATTTCAGAGACTGGCATACAATAGGTGCTTAATGCTTGCTCACTCTCTTTCCCTCGCTTCCTTCCTCCTTCCACTGCTTTGCTTCCACTCCACACCTGGAATAAAGGTAAACCATTCAGTCCTCACTGCACCATATGGAGGCTCCAGGACCTGTCATGAAACTGTCAGGCGTGGTGCACACTGTAGCTTAAATTAATATATTTCTGTTCACTTGTGTTCTTTGTGCCAGAGGCACACTACAGTGACATATGTCCACAGCACACTTGCAATGAAGGATGACACTTTAAAAATTTTTGTAATGAAGATTTTAATTTTTGGTTACTGCCCAGGACATGTTATCTACTCTCCTGTCTGTTGCTGCATCAGTACTCATTGGGATGGGGCACAGCAAGTGATTCATCACCCTCCCCAAACCCATGAGTTACCCCAGACATTTTTCCATTCATCTCAAAGCAGAGAGGAACATCTTGGGAATCTCAAGCTAACTCTGGGGAGAGGAGAAGGAAGTTGAGGGGGAGGGGCTAATTCCAGCTACTATGTGTTTGGTGTTGTATTGGAACCAGGCCTGGTGTGATTAAGGAGACAAAGCCCCTGGCTTTGAGTTTACAGTCAATGTTAAGGGAAAACTCTAAGATTAATAGTGAAGAGTGGCAAATGATGTGATCATTCAACCATAACCCTCTGGGCACTGTTTTCCCAGGACCATGACTACTTTCCAACTCCAGCAGCCTCCTCAGCTGTCCTTCCCTTGACATTACAGGCCCCCTCATGAAACCCTTGCTTGACTTTGAAATTTGGGAAGTCAGTGTTTGGTTACAGATGCAGAATCAACAACAGTAATGTGGAGTAACAGGTACATTCTGGAGAGTAGGCCTTCCAGAATTGTGGACACAGGCAAAGTGAGGAAGTTTACTCAAGGCTGCTCCTTCTGCACCTTGTCTGGACTCAAAGTCACAGGCCCCTAGGATGAGAAGTTGGATTAAAAAGAGAGTCATCATAAAGGAATTTCAACCATCAGAATAGTCCAGAATTTGCATTTATTTCTCACCAACTCCAATGGCACCTTACTGGCACCTCAGTGAACTGTAGAAAAAGGGGGAGCGTTGTGTCATGGAGCTGTACCATGCACCCAGGACTCAGGGAAGCTGGAGATCTGCAGCCACATGTGCCTCACAGGGCCTTGGCACCTGGCCCCGAACACTTCCTCAGAGCATTAGCAGAGCTTCTGACCTCTCCTCTGTCTTTCAGTCCTAATTCAGGTTCCTTTGGGGACCAATTCTCATCCTGAACTTATTAGAGAAGGAGATTCTAGAAAAGGAACTAGAAAAGTTGACTCAAGGCAGATTCACCATAGTAATCAAGTAACAGTGAGGGGGCATCACCAGGTTTTTTAGGCAATGGAGTTTGAATGGATATGAAGGTTTGGAAAATGAGTTGGAGGCTGTGCACAAAAAAAGAAAAAGAAAGAAAGAAAGAAAGAAAGAAAGAAAGAAAGAAAGAAAGAAAGAAAGAAAGAAAGAAAGAAAGAAAGAAAGAAAGAAAGAAAGATCAGCACCTATTCTACAACATTTACCAGTTAATTACACTTTTGGACATTGCAGTCAAACAAGTAATTTTAAATGAAGAAAAACAAGTTTTATTAGCATTCATTAGTAGAGAAACATTAAGTAAATAAGTAAATAATCAAACACAGTGAATAATATATTATAAGGCCACTGAAAACATTTACATAGTGGAGTTCTCTGAAAATGTGTTTTAACAGTATAAAGTAACACACATTGTTTCATATATGGTATGAACATAATTCTTTAGAAAAGAACCTGACATACAAAGAGAAAGGGGCATCCAGTTTTGAAATGGTGAGAGAAGACGTAGACACCTCTCTCCCCACACATTCAAAACCCTACCAGACCTCTGCATGAAAAGCCAAGAAACTTCCTGTTCCCACCACTGAGAAAAACTGCTCGTGAACACATGGACAGTTAGGGTTTGCTTCTAAGTGTCCCCTCAAAGCCTCAGGTGGTCCTAGGTGTGGGGTTTCTAAGGTCTCTTGATTAGGGTGCGTGAATGTGGATTAATGATACGATGCTGGGATTAAAAGTGTGGATAATGGAAACCCCACCTTAGGTGTGGGTGGCACCAGTCAGCAGGTTTGCAGTCTAGATGGGATGTAAAGGGACAGGGAAAAGGCAGGGCTGCTGCTGTAGCTGCTGCTTGCTGCCTTTTCCTTGTGACCCCATGGACTATTTCTCTTCTGTGATGTCCCTCTTCCGCGCCACCCTGCCTTGGAACCAGCTGACTATGGACTGAAACTACTACAGAGCATGAGCTGAGATAGACCTTTCCTCTCTAACTTCGGGTGCTGTGTATTTTGTTTTTTTTTGTTTTTTGGTTTTTTTTTAATTTTAGAAACATAAAAGCACAAAAACATATTGACAAACAGACACCCATTATCATAGAAAATAGTACAATCACAACTAATCTATAGACAAGGTGATATGGTCTCAACAGTAGTTGTTGCGTTATCCATTGATATCTTCGAATTGCAGATGTATGGACCCATATATAGACATGCAAATTTAGTCAGACAGTTAATCCTCTCAACAACAACAACAAAAAAACACAAAAATCAAAAATCCAAAGACAAGAAAGAAAACAGGCATACATCAACAACAGCAACAACATCAACAACAACAACAACAGAAAAAAACACCGCTTGTTGCTGCTTTACATATTGATATCTTCGAAGTGTGTGTTCAGGCTAACACATACAGATATACATTATTAATCTAATATCCTGTCATCGATTATTGCTTAGCATTAAGTGATATAATACAATA
>PVLD010024684.1:0-18281 GCA_004027595.1 Dinomys branickii
CCCCGGCAGTTGTTACCTGACCCATTTCTGACGTTCTTTCTTTAGAAATGTAGTCAACTTGATATTGCTGCTCATACCAGGCCTTTACACTGTTTATCTGTGTTAAAATTGTAAAAAAAACAAAAACAACCCTAATTGTTAATAGGAGTCTAGAATTTTGATCATTTTAAAATACAATGGACTTTTATACTTTCAAAAATCTTTTTTCCTTTTTCAGTGAAAAAAAAATTCAGGTTTATAGTAAAAAAAAAATCAGTGATGTCTTCAAAAATACTCTATTCCACTGCAGTTACCAAGCACTGGCAAAGTTTTTGGCGCTCCAGTAAAGTGGGGCATTGTGGTGGAGGGGATGCTTATTTCACATTACTTTGCTCATACTCGCATAACTGACAGTAGATGGCCTGATGTTGATGGTTCTTCCTGTTGCAAGTTGGGGCTATAAGCTTTTGAGGTACAAAAGTATATGTTAAAATGGAAGTAACATTTATTTAGCTAGTGAATGTGAGAATATTTTTATGTATATAGTCTACTGTAATTTTAGTCAATTTCTAATGATGTTATTAATGGCAAAACAAATGCAGTGTATTAAAGCGAAACACTACACTGACGCCCAAATGCTGATAAAATAGCTGGGCTCTTGATTTAGATCATGTGGAAGCTGAGAATTAAATGTATATAAAAATATAGCAGATTATATTCAGTCCAATTTTTAAACTGTTTCTGTGACTTGTAATAAACCAAGGTGTATAATTTAGTTTACGACAGTAGCATCTGAGCTGCTCCAAAATATATATCAGCAGTGGTAAATACTGTAGATTTATATATGTGCACAAAATAGTATATATATTATACACACACATACATACTATTTTCTTATGTCATCTATGACATTTTTTACTTATATGCTTTTTTGATGTGATTTTTTAACGTGCTAAAAGTAATTTGTTTTGTCTTTTGTGTGCATTTATTTTTAATATGGCAAAAGTGCTGTATCTGATGCTTCTAGGCTAATTCTCTTTTAATTGAGTAAATGTTGCCTGGTGTTCACCCATAGTGCTTTATATGTGTTACAGTTCTATGTTGTATGTTTCATTAATTTGTAGTAAGACTGTATTTAGAACTACATCACCTTTTCTTTATTTAATGACTTTATTAATGGCAATAAGGTTTTATTTTCATTTTAAAATGTACCTGTTTTTTTAAGTAGGAAATTTTAATTTGAAATTTTGCCACCATACATTTTTCATCATTCAGATTTATTTTTTAATAAAAGATAATGAAGCAATGGTAAAAGGTAAAATAATATTGGCAAAGTGGGTCAAAATATATTTCTCTAAAACATTTCCTGAGAATGGTTTTACTCTGTAACTGCATGCACATAGGGTGTTTTTTCATTGGTTCACTCTTTTCTTCCTGAGTTTCACCCAACATGATAAGCATTTTGGAATGGTTTTTATTTTTATGATTTACTTGAGAACTTAGAGAAACTACACCCAAGTTCTCAAAAGCTTTTAAAACTGACTCTTGTAGGATTATTTAAAAATGAATAACTTCTTAAAGCTGGGAGTTGCATATAAAGTCATGTCAGTGTATCCATGATAAGTTTCTTGAAAGAATGAAAATAGATTGAGTCAGGACATTTTTGGAGAACAAAAACAAATTTTTATAGGATGTATTTTTTTTTCCATTTCAAGACAGTTCTAGCTTGTGTCATACTGAGTATAACTGTGAAGTTGACTCTCATAGCTGTAGTCAGCTCAGACTGGCGCCCAGCATAATACAGGCACAGAAACAGTGCCGTGCAGTATGTTTGCAGTTGCCAGTTTTCATTTCCATGACTGGAGTAGATCGTGTTGTCTCCAAATGTGGCTTTGCTCACAGAGTACTGACAGCTTCCTCTTCTGAAAATAAGGTGTTTTTTCTAGTTAACTCTTAAAGTCACACCTCTGTTTTAGTGTGTACTTAATGGTGTGTTTGCACTTTAAACTTACTATGGTTAGGATTTGGGGATTCTTAAATTTTATTTTAAATTGCTTTTATGTGGATCTTAAATGTCTAAATCTACTATGGGTATTAGTGCTTACTAACCAAGTAGAAAGGCTCAAACTTTCAAAGATGACCTAAGATACTGAGAATGAAAGAAAAATCCATTTAACATTTTTATACATTTTACATTTAGAAAGATTTTTTACTTTTATCTATAAATCTACTTATAATTACCACCAACTCATAGATAAGAAGGCTAGGAAACGGGAACTTTTTAGTTTTCTTAAGAGTGAATCTTGACATTTGCTGCGTTTTTTCTAGTGAACTTTTAAAGTTTTCATCTGGTTGAGTCCCACCCCAGAATGCTTACATGATAATATCTAGTATGGAATTTATAATTTAAAGTTTAATCATTAAGTTCTTTGTTACCCGCCCCCCCCAATCTTATATTCCCATTTTGGGATAGCTCAGAAATCCTTAACAGATCAAGTTGCAGAGCTTAGAAAGTCTGATGTCAGGAAAGCCAGGAAATTTTTCACTGGAAAGATTTAACATTACTAGCCATCTATGCACGTGTCAGTGAACTACTCCCAGTTGTAGTATGAGTGCAAGGTATCACGATCCTGTAATTTTCACTTACTTGCTGCTTCCAATAGCCCTTCAAAAGCAAGTGGAACCTTACTAAGATTGCCATTTCTTACACAACTTCTGCCTCTCATTCTTAGAAGACTAAGACCTAAGAAAATGCTGAGTACTGTGATCCTTCATTTGACCAGTCATTTTATTGAGCAGCTGCAGTATACACAAGAGTGTACTGGGTTCACACTTAGGTCGTGAGACAGGTTATGTAATTTGTACATCTGGATTCAATGTTGGAAGTGCACAGAGGTTAGTACTATAGGCCGAGAAGGACTGAAAGTAAATCCAGCTCCAGACCCGGGGAAGGCTTGTGAGGGAGATGCCTCAGGTGCGCCTCAGAGTGTTAATGGTAGTCGTGCACGAAAGGCAGGGAGAAAATGGCAGTTCTGTGGAGGAGGTGAAGGGAAAGAGCCTTTGCGTGGTGTGAGTAGGAAAACTGGCCCCTGTGGGAGGTGTGGAGGGTAGGGGTGAACTCCACAGAGACCAGGTCATGGAGGGCCTTAGGAGAGCCTGGCCCTGAAGGTGGATTTTGCCATGTTTATGTTTCCGTTTCTCTGTGGTCCCTGAGGCAGGGAGAATGGGTGTGAGGGAGGAACCAGAGATAGTTGAGCAGAGCAGAGGCCACAGTGACTGCGGAGTTGAAGGCCAGGAAGAAGTTATGAAGAACAGGTATTGAGAGCTAATGACTAAAAGGAACTGGCCAGACTTGACAAAGTAATCTGAATAATCCTAACAAGAAAAAGAGCTAAGCTCACTGAATGCTTACATGTCTGTTGCTATGCTAAGCATTTTCCTTGTACCAATTCTGATCCTCAGAATAACTCTGCAGTACAGCTACTATAATTCCTAGCTTACCACTGAGAAAACTAAGGACCGAAGAAAAACTAGCTAAGTAATAGTGACTTGATTTAAGGAAGTACAATTTACCTGTCATGAAACTCACCCATCTTAAGTTTCTGCTTAATTTTTTTGTAATAGTGCAGTCATCACAACTAATACTGGAACATTTACAGCACCCCAGAACAGATCATGTTCCCATTTGCAGTTATACCCACTTCATGCCTTGGGCAACCACTGGTCACTTTCTGTCCTGATTTCCTCTTTCTGCACACTCTGTAAATGGAACCAGACAATACATCTTTTGCATTTGGCTTCTTAGCAGTGCTTTTGCATGTATCAGTAATTACTTTCCTTTTTACTACTGTCTAGTATTCTCTTGCATTGCTACAGCACATTGTTATCTCATTGGTACATGAATTGTTTTCACCTGCTATTGGGGCCAATTGTGTACAACTTTTCTGTGGATGCGTGTTTAACTTTTTAAGAAACTTCCCGACATTTCCAAAGCAGCTGTATCATTCCCCACTTCGTGCCCACAGTGCAGAAGGACTCTGGTTTCTCCACATCCTTGCTAAGGCTTGTGATTTCTGACTTTAAATTTACTGTTATAGCCATCCTGGCAGACATGAAGTGGCTTCCACTGTGGCTGTGGTTTGAATCTCTCTGGTAACTATGCTGCTGAGCATCTTTTCACATGCTGTGGTCCAGTTGTGTTTGCTCTTTGGTGAAATGTCTGTTCGCATTTTTGTTCTTTTTGAGTTATTTTTGTTATTGAGTAGAAAAGAGTTGTTAATATATTCTGGTTGCAAGTTCTTTATAAGAAATGATTTGCAAGTAATTTCTCCTACCCTGTGACTTGTCTATAATTTAATGGTGTCTTTTGAAGTGCAAATATATATTTTTTTAATGAAGCCTAATTTATTAGTTTTTCTCATATAGATTCTTTTTTAGTACTGTATTTCTCTGCCTAACTTGAGGTTGGTCACAAAGACTTTTTCTCCTATCTTATTCTGAAAGTTTTATACTTTTAGCTCTTAGGACCATAAGCCATTTGAATTAATTTTTGTATAAAGGGTGAGGTAAGGATATAAATTCCAGAGGACAGCCAATGACCTTGGCTGTGCTAAAAGAAAGACTTTCCCCACATTGCATCGCTGTCAAGAGTCAATGGTGCGCATGTGTAGGAGTTTTAAGTTCTGAAACCTGTTAGGTGTACATTCTCCAACTCCATAATTTTTCATGTGCGCAAAGACGGAAATGTTAATTTTTCATACTTGGCTATTCTACACCCTTTGTATTTCTGTATAGAGTTTAGGATCTGCCAATTAAGTTTCTGCAAAAAGGCTACTGAGATTTTTACAGGGATTGTTTTGAATCTATATATGGGTCCAGGAAGATTGTCATACTAACAGTATTGAATCTTCACTCTGCAAACATTGGCCGTCTCCCCACTTGGCCCCCTTAACTTCTCTCAGCAGCATTTCTATGGCGCACAGCCCCTGCTCTTGCTGATGTCAGTTGTCTCCTACTCGCTGTTGAATGTTCTCTTCCGAGCCTACGCCCTGACACAGCCTCCTGCTGAAGGAGAGAAGGGTTGGGGTGGTGTGCAGTCCCCATGCTGGGTGGAGGAGTGGACAGTGGGGCTGCCGTGTGGTAGAAGGAGTTGAGGAAAAGGAGCTTTGGTGGGAATGCAACTTCTGTTCGGACGTGAAGAACTTGAGGGGTGGGGCTTGACAGATGGTATTTATCATCTGACAAGCAGTTGGCTGTTCTGGGGAGCTTGAGCTTCATAGTGTGAAGGATGTACAGTCAGGAGTGAGCCCCACCCTGAGAAAAGACAGGCAAGTAGAGGATGGTGGGTGCTGGTGCTGCCAAAAACAGCTGAAGCTGGTTTGAAATTGTCATGAGTGGTGACATCTAGCAGAGTTAACTCTGACAAGGAGCGGTGTTCCTTTGGATTTATCAGTTCGGCAAAGTGCCCTAGAGGCTGCCAGATCTGTAGGGTGGTCTGAGTGAGTGGCTGCTGAGGGTGACCTTAAGGCAAGTTATATCCTTTTCTGGGCCCCTCCTCAGCTATGAAATAGGAACATCTCAGAGGTCCTGGGGAGGGGACAGCCACGAACTGGTTCCACCAGATTTGGGAGCCCAGGGACTGCCTTCTGCCTTGGATATGGACTTTGCCTGTGTGACTGGCTGCTGTTCAGGTTCTGATAACATTGGGGTGGGGCAAGATAAGTCCTGGTCCTTGCGGAGCGTATAATCTGACCTATTTCCTCATCTGTAAAAGGGATATTAGAGTTTTTATTTCAGTTCTGAGGATGAGGGGCTTAAAGTGCTTGGCACAGTGCCCTCTCAATAGTTTGTCATACTATTTGTTCACATGGAGGCGCACAGAGGTAAAGGCAGTAACCTTGCAGATGATAAGGGAGAAGGAAAGCATGCTTGCTGCAGTTGAAGATCGTACCAGGGCTGACGAAGTAGGTTCTCCCAAGGAGGAGGATACGATCAGCTGTATAAAATGCAACAGAAAGGTCAAGGCGTATGAGACTGAAAGGTCACTTTGCATTGCACAGGAGCTCTGTACTGCCATGCTGTCCCTCCGAGAGCCGCAGTTAGATTGCAGTGGTCACAGAGGGTGTGGTGCAGAGTAGCTGGACTGAAGGCTAGAGGACGTCAGAGATGGGGAGAGTGGGTGGGTTTATATGGAAAACTGCTAACTGGAAATCAGTTTGACTTCAAAATTCTCAAGTTCCTTTACAATGTAACCCCTTGGTTTTATTCCAGTTTGTTACTTTATGTACTCGTTAAGTATTAACACAACTATTAAATTTCCTGTAATTCAGATTTGGGTTTATTTGGAGAAAAAAACATAACCTGAATATAAAAGGCACCTTGGAGAAAACTGCGCCATTGCTGAGCATCACTGACTTTGTGATTAGACATTACTGCTATGAAGAGGAGGAGATGTGACTTAGAAGTAACAGTGTACAAAGATGAAAGGATTCCCTTCTCCGTAAGCTAAGTATCAGTATTTGTCTTAATTACTGCCTCGTTGCTAGGACACAATACCTAACACACAACTAAAGGAGAGATTCATTTAGGGTCATGTTTTTGGTCCACAGTTGTGGGCTCCAAGGTAGGAAGGGCACCGTGGGAGAGCTTGGTAGAGGAAGATGGCCCGCTTCATGGCAGCCAGGCATCGACGAGCAGCCAGGAAGGGAGCTGCAGCCTTCAGGCCCACTTCCGACCACACCCCACCGTCAGTGTTCTTGATCTCAGCCGTAACAGCACTGAACAGAAATGCTAAATCTGTTTTGAATTAATATGCTCTGCACAAATTCGTGGTGTGATTCTTGGCAGGTGGCTGAGTCCATCTAGGACTTGTTTTCTTTGTGCACATGCAAGGTGGAGGTGGACAGTGGGAGTTTGAGCAGAGTTCTGCTCCAAGACTGAGGCCATGTGTCTCGTGTATACCGGGCAAATGTCATGGACTAGCAAAGCAACAATCAGCCAAGACCAGGTGGTGCCTCCCCTTGTAGAGCACACTGGTGGGAAAGGCAGACACAGGCCTCGTGGCTACCCACGTCCATGGCAAGGACCAAGAAGGAAGGGCACTCAGAGTCTTGAATGCCTTTAGCAATCATCTTAAGCCTTGACGTGGACATTTGGAGGATGTAATTATGGCAAGGAGCCGAGGAGACTGGCTGGAAGCCAGGAGAGATGAGGCCACTTTTACTTTACAACCTGGGAGCAAAGAAAGTCAAGTAGCCCATACTGACACAGCTGCAGTCACAGACACAAAGCCTAGTCAGCCAGCCATGTCTGCACCTTTGAAGAGAACAATGACAATGGCCCCATGAATTTGTCAGTTTGGTAGAATGGACCTGAAGGTATCAAATTTGCATAGTAGTCTTGAGTTTGCCCCTCAGTATGACCTTGGATACATCATATCCCCTTTCTGGGCCTCACTTCCCTCAGCTGTAGAGTGTGGACAGAGGAGAAGGGACAGAGGAGAATACTGAATATGATGGACTTCCACGTGTCTGCAAAGAAGAACTGATCAGAGACCTCCCAAAGTACTGCAGTTTGGGCCCTTCCCAGACCAGTGACGTCAGGGCCATGCAGAGTCAGGCCTGGGAATTAGGTTAGTTTTTAAGTTAAACACTGATACAGTGCAGCGTTTCATGATTCAGGATTCTAATCCCTAGAACCTAACTTGTCCTTGTAATGCAACTGTATAGAAATTTGCTGCAAGAAATGGGAGCCTTGGGCATTAAACCCTTGATGAGGAACCATGACTGACCTGGCTCTGTTAACAAGCGAAGAGCTTTGGCCCTGAGAGAAGGCAGGGAGCTGGTGCTCCCCAAGTTTCTTTCCTTCTTTTTCCTTCTAGCTGCCATATCCGATCAGGAAGCCACCGTCAAATCGTAAAATCGTAGTAGAGGATTCTTTGCTTTGAGGTTTGAGTGGTATAGTGGGAAGAACATGAGCTTGAAAACAAGCTTGGAGGCAAGTCTGCTTTTCCACAAACCTGGTTGGCCAAAATCTCACCATGCAACAGGGAAACCAGGCCTTTCCTGCCATTGTTCTGAGCAGTCTGGAACCAGGTTCTCGGCAGTTTTAGGGACGCGTGTAGACGCTAGCATGGAGGGTCATGTTCTTAAAGACTTTTCCTCCGTAGACTTGTACCCCAAGTGAAATGTAGGCCAAGGAAAGAATGTACAAAGGAACGTGAAGCTATTAAACACACTGTATTCCTATTAGAGAAATGACACTGAAACGGTGGGAAAGGACCGTTGGCAAAGGGGAGACTTTGTACTCTGAGGGCAAGGAAAATTGCGCTCTGAAAGTGTTCTGCTTCTCCATTGTCGGAATTTATGTGTCCTTTGATCTAGCAATACTATTTGAGCAGAAACACAAGCGAGAAAAAATACGTAAAGGGATGTTTGTAATAGAAAAAAAATGTCCACCAGTAGATGAAAGGTTAAATTATGGTGTATCCTTACGAAATACATAGGTAACTTTGCAATACCAATGTGGAAAGGTAAGTGAGTTACTACAAAGTGAAGAAAGCTACAAAGCGATGTTCCTGTGGTCCTCAGCTGACTTTCAGCTTCTGCCTTTGCCTCCGACCACCCCGGCAGCGTGATGGTGTCGAAGGTCGGGAGTGGGTTGGAGACGGCAGTTGCTGACTTTGAGTGAGGACCATGAGCCCTCAGGAGGCTCATGCAAAATTCTGTTTGCACCAAGACTTTGAGGGGCTTTAGGACAGATTGTAAAGGAAATTTTGAAGGGATGGTCTTGCATCTGGGACATGAGAGCAAGCCATAGTGAAACAAGACAGGTGGTGAGTGTGAGTAGGGGCAAAAGTCCCAACAAGGAGTGCGGACAGGAGGTGCGAGGGAAGCAGAGTGCAAGGGCCTCCTAACCGACGAAACGAGCACCAGCATGCCTTCAGACGCCAGTGAGGGCTGGTCCTCTGGAGGGGCTCAGGCTGCTCTTCCTCCTCTGTACACACGCTCTCTTTTACTGTTTGTCAGTCTGGGGAGGGGCAGCCCTGAAAGACAGTGGGTGGCCTCTGGAGCCCAAAGTCCAAGAGAAGCCAGGTTTTACTTGTCCCAAGGCTGGCATGGTTCACGGATGAAAGCACGCTGCATTTTACTATTGAAGCTGAGGTCAGGATGATGCCCAGCGACTGGAAATTTGAAAAGCAGTTATAATAACAATATTTTAAAGGCAGATGTCTCAGAAATATGGAGGCCTGGGCCCAGGAAGAATCTCAGATCAGATGCCTTGTATCCTCTCCATGCTGAATAAATCAATGTTGGACTTAAAGGCTTTTTAAAAGCATGTCTAGGAAGCCAGTCCTTTCATCCCTGACCCCCTCGATCAGAAACCACAGGAAGGTGGTTATTGATTTCTGAAAGGAGGTGGAGGTTTTAAACCAGGCTTGTCCTGTCTCTTAAAAATCACTGGATGATCCATTAGTACAGAGTTCATAGATTGCCAAAATAGTTTCTAAGATTTAGCCACTGTCACAGAATTTTGTTAATATGTTCATAAAAATATAGAATATTATATGCACAAAAATAAAGAATATACACCAAAATCAGGCAATTCTTTTAAATTGAGCATGTGTAGCTTTTAAAAAATACTTCATACTGATTTTTATTTTTAAGTCTCTTTGCAAACCAAGAGAAAACAATTTGGGTCAGCCCCGGTCTACATACAGCACTTACGTGCCCTGAATATTTTGTTTTAATACCAGATAATATGAGCAGAACCATGTGGTTGATAGAAAATCAGATTCTTTAGCCAAACCAGATGCTAAGCTTCTGCCCAGAATCAGTGTACTATTAGAAGTCCTGGAGACTAATAAACATACCATAACTATTAATTTATGGGTAAGTTCTTGCAGATAACTTCAGAAAACGAATTCAAGCTTGAACTAGCCTTTGTGACACCAGCTGGAGTGTCCATGTTTAATCAGAGTACTTAAAACTGTACAATGTAGTTTTTAAAATCCACTGTAATCTGCAAATTAAATTTGAGATAAACCAAAAGAAGTGAAGGACATGGGAACATAATTGAAGCTGATGTAAGAAATTACGAATGGTGTAGAGAAAGTTCTTGGTGATAGTATGTATTGGTAGGCATCAGGGAAAACTTGTCAGCCCAGAATCCAGTCACCAGACAACTTCACACGTGGATCAAGAGGCCAAACAGAGGCTAGCTTGACCCAGCAAGTGTCGGACAGCTGGAAGGCTGTTTGAGACCCCTCAGGACATCTCAGGTCACACTCAGGGTCAAATTTATTTCTTTCAGTGCTCGTCTAGTTTGTGACTGGTATTTCACACGTGAAAATGCAGGAAGATACACTTAAAACCAACCAGCAAACCCAGTCACAAATAGTCAAAAGATATTTTAGTCATAGAGGTAAAAGCCTGACCAAACTCTGATTTAATGGTGTTACTGTGTAGGTTGGTACATGTAATGCCATCCTTAAGTGGCTCATAGTCATTCAGCATAGCGTCACTGACTGCCCACTATGTGCCAGTAAGGGCCCATCAGAGTAAAGTTAAAACACAACCCCGGAGACGGGTGGGAGCACACACCTGTAATCTCAGGCTGAGGCAGGAGGATCACTGTGAGTTCAAGGGCAGCCCGAGCTACCTAGGGAGTTCAAGGCCAACCTGGACCTCATAGAGCCTATCTCAAAAAACAAAACAATACAAAACAACAACTTGATTGAAGTCTCCAGTAATATTTGGATCATTACAAAAATGAAAGTTCGTTTGAACTGGAAGTCAGACTGTGCTCTCGGTCATCCAGGTCAGTGATTCTAAAACTTTCATGTGCACACACATGACCTGAGGGGCTTGCTCAAAGGCAGTTTGTGATCTTGCAGGTCTGCCATTTGCTCTGAGATTCTGCATATCTTAGAATCTCCCATGCGGAGTTGGTGCTGCTACTGTAAGGAGCACACTGAGTAACAAGCTTCAAGGCCAGGGATCCTGAAGAAGTCAGGAGGAAGTTCAAGTTCCTGAGGCTCCTCCCCACCTACTGCACCCTTGACAGCCCGATGCAACTGCCCATCAGAACAGCTTCCTGCGCCAAGCTATGGAGGTGAATGAACAGCCATTTGCCTTCTTCCTCCATATCTCCACAGACCTCACACTCTTCTAGGCTCGGGACTGCTGAGGGCTCTGTTTTGGCTGTTGGAGATGGTGCTTTTCCTTCTCCAAAGGCAGCTCAGCAAGCCCTTGCGGGAAAGGGGTAAATGATTGTCTTTCATGGTTCTTTGGGGCAGCTGCCAGCAAGTGGAGGACGTGCCTATTGACATTTTCTCAACACACCATTTCTTTCCCTGTCTTGTGTGCAGATCGGCCAAACTATCTTAGCAACACTTAGGTGAACAGCTCCCTCTCTTTGTTTACTTGAGTATGTGTGTTTCCATGGGCCACGGAAATAATAAAATTTTGCTTAACCAAGCTGTGGGTTGGAAGTTATAACCTACTAAGTCCTTAAGCTCTCAGTTAGTACTGTATCTGGCCACCTACTGTGCCTCAGCCTTGTGCCACGTGGAAATGCCAGCACTGGCCAACTTGTCAGGGCTCTCGTCAGTCTTCAGTCATTGCTCTCTTGTCTCCCCCTGGCTTTCTAAAGGATTTTTTAAAAGTTCTCTTGTACACAGGTTGTCCAGCTCATGGGCCAGGTGCATGGGGCTACAGAATGTTCATGTCAACAAGCAGACTTCAGCTTTCAAGGGCTCTTATTCCCCAAGGAAAATGTTGGTTTTTGACCATGTGTGCACAGGGGTGGCCACCTCCCTTCTGTAAAGGCCCTCAGAAAAAGAAAAACTGAGTTAATAGGGGAAGAAGGGAAGATCCACTGCGAGTTTATCTTTGTGATCTAGGTGAGTGGTTAGTAGCATTTGCTGAATGAATACATGAATGAAAACAAAAGAAGGAAAAGACTGTGTACATGAAGTGTGTATATCGCCACGAATACCTTAGCAGCCCAAGGCCCTTGTCTTACGCATGCCGGGTACCTGCTGACACATCTTTGTTGTTCCCTCCTAAGAGGGGAAGTCTGACTCACTTTGTGGGCTCATAGCCAGCTGTAGTGTGGCTTCCTTCGGGCTGTAGAGCTCATGGCTCTGGACTAAAACCGCTGTCCTATCTCAGCTCCGCATGTGTCTAGACTGTCAGGCTGTTGGAGTGTCCGTGGCACGTGCCTGGCCCACACTTAGCCTGCCATGTGTGAGGGTGGTGGTGAGTGATGTGGGAGGCTTGCCACTGCCCCTGCTAAAGCCTCTCCCAAAGAACTGGTGCTCCAGAAGGAGGGCTTGGCCTCCCACCTCGCTGTGCTCTCCACCTTGGGTCTCCATCCCAAGCTGTTAACTGTACCCCCTCTACCTGGGGGGATGACCCCTGAGGTCACAGGGAGCGTGAACTGTGCGCTGATGGTGAGTGTGGGCTCACTCTCTAGATGTAAGACGAAGGGAAGTGCCCCCCTGGGAGCCTGCTTACCTCGCTTAGTCTCCCCGGTGAGGAAGTGCCAAAGGCACCTCTGCTTTCGTTAGAAACTGGGCAAGGGCCCATACCTGACCAGGCTGGACATTCTCCTAGGCTGTGTAAAGCAAAAAGCAACTGTCTTCTAGCTCCTTGTCCCGTCCCTTCCTCCTTTAGGGAATGTGCACTGAGCATTTTCTTCGTGTTAGGCAGTTTGTAGGCCCTGGGAACACAGCAGTGACGAAACAGTTAAGGCCCCAATCTCAGGGCCTCTGTCCCATCAGCGGGGGCAGACACAGCAAGGCTATGTGTGGTGTGTCAGAGGTGACGAGGGCCACAGAACAGGTAAAGCCTGGAGGAGGAGGGATTGAAAGCCTGTGCTGAGACGACAGCAAGGATGTCTCAGAGACGTTGCCTTTAGAAATACCTGAATGAAGCTGAGGAACAAGCCACTGAGGAGACACATGGGCAGCAGGAATGGCACGCATACCTGCTGTGAGGCAGGAGTGCCTGGGTGTACAGCAGGGGGCAGAAAATGGAGGGGAGTGGAGATTCTAAAACAGACTGGGCCTCTAGTCCATGAAGTCACCAGGAGGACCTGGCTTTAGTCTGAGAAGGATGAGAGGATTTTGAGCAAAACACAGGTGTGGCTTCTATCACAGTTCCCCTGGCTGCTGGTTGAAAAGTTACCTGGGGGGCTGGGGATATAGCTCAGTGGAATAAGCGCTTGCCTAGCAAGCGCAGTGTCCTGAGTTCGATCCCCAGTACCGCAAAAAAAAAAAAAAAAAAAAAAAGAAAAGTTACCTGGGTGGTGGGGCCATGGTAGCAGCAGGCAGAAGGGAGAGCAAATCTCAGCTGTCAACAGAGGAGAACCAGTGATGGTTTGGACAGGGTCTGAGCACTGAAGAGGTAACAAGGGGCCAATCTGAACATGATTTGAAGATAAATCTGTGCCACTGGGTTGAGTGTAGAGTGTGACAGGGATGATACCATGGGTTTTTTTTGGGGGGGGTTGTTTGAATTTTTTGAAGGGTAATGTGATATTAACTGGCAAGACAGAAGCACCAAGGAATGATGGAAGCTCAGTGTGAGCCCCGTTAATCCAGAAAGAGTCAGAGCAGGCTAGCAAGGAAGCTGTTCCTCCATGACAGGCTCGGTAGGAAGCATGTAATGGGCACAACAGCACTGGTGTCTTCTCCATCTGGGAGGTAAGGATGTTGGGAGTTTGCCCGCCCACAGCCTTCACAGACCTCTGCAGCCAGCCAGACCCTGCTTCATGTATCTCAGCTGTGCACTTTCAAGTTGGAGCTGCTGCTCACACTGTTAACGAAAACACGAATTTTGTCCTTTTTCCTTCTCAGTAGTGGGAGGTTAGCAGCTTTGTTCTGCTACTAGAGCTTCCACGTGCTCCAAGGGAACCTGGTAAACTGGTGAGTGGGCACAGGAGCCTGTGGGTGCTTTCAGCACCTGAACTCACAGTGCTTCTGGCTTCTTGGCAGGTAGAAGCTGAGGAATAGGTCTCGGGCCCAGGGATGGCCAAGAACAAGGTATTTGAATTTAGCAACCAGGTAACCAATGAGAAACATCACTAAAGTAACCAATGGCACAATGGGACAGTTGGAAGCCTGGAAGCCCCCTGCTGGGAGGTGAGCGTTGTGAAGCCAGGAGCGAGTGACAGCCACCTCGGGGTGAAGTCTGTGAGGCCAGGTAGCTGCTGATTCCCGCTGCCAAGTCCATCCCCCAAAATGTAACGATTTAACCATCATGCAATATAGGACTGGCTTAATTATGTGCTCCTATGGCTGGAACATCTCTTAAGACTTTCTCACAAGCGTGACACTGGGGCTGGTGTGGGACCCCTTGGGTTCCTGAGCCGCAGAGTGTGTGTGGGGGGTGGGGGTCCCTACTCACGTCTTTCCAGCATGGTGTCTTCAGGATAGTGATACATCTGACCCCGTCACTCAGTTCCAAGCTGTGTGTCTCTAGAGAGGAAGACAGCGGGAAAGCTGCATCCCCTTTTCTAATCTGCTTTGGTTCCTTCTGCTGCTGCCTGCTTGTTAGAAGCAAGTTCCTGGAGTTTGCACTCATTTTGCAGGCAGCAGACTCAGATTCTATCTGTTGCTGGGGGGTATATCAAGGATTACAACACATTTCACACCCCACAGAAGCCTGCCCCGGTCTAGGGACCTTTTAATTATGGCCCATGGCAATGAGCATTCTCTTGATGCCCGCCATGGCTGGCAATCTGCATGGATGTGTAGAGGAATGGTGTGCCGGGCACACAAGTGGCTACACTTTCTGAGACTAAACAGTAAACCAAGGAAGCCCTCTTTTTTCCTGTGACTCAGGATGGCATACGTCAGCAGACTGAGCAGTAAACAAGAAAATAACTTTAGTGGAGTTGGCTTTGGAATAATAACTGCAGAAAATACGTCACTGGGAGACTGGCCTTCTGGCCTGACTTTTCACCAGGTGCCTCCCTGACTGTTGGAATAGTGACTTGAGCTCTGATACATCCAGCTCTTTCCTTCAGGGTGTCAGAGTGAGTGGCATGGAACCTGGGGTTCCTTGTGCAAAAATTGGACTACAGGTAATTTTGGGGGAAGTCAGGAGGCTTAGGGAATTCCACTGAATGTCCAGGCAGTATTTGAAAGACATCCCTAAGGAAACAGACTGCACCGTGGGATGTTTGCCCAACACCTAGTGATGGGGGCACCCCTGCTGGGCCCCAGCTTGAGTGATCGGGGAAGGGCCTGCAGTGTCTCTGGCTGCGGTGCTGGAGTGCCCTTGGGAGTCCCCTTATACTCGGTGGGGTTTATTTAGTACCCAGTCTTTTGCTAAAGGCCGGATAGCCCAACCAGCTGGGGAAGTGACAAAATGCAGAGCACTGTCAGCAATTCTTGTTCACTGAAGCCACTCCCTGAAGGAGGAACACGTGTCTTCCTGGGTCCAGTTCCCGGCACGGTCCAGAGTGGTCTACACATAGGTCCAGGTGTCACTATGTTGGGGTGACTTCAGCTGACAAAGCACCCCTGACACTGGGCGTTTTTCCACATTGAGTCCTAGCATTCCTGACCCTCTGATAGGCTGAGCGGAGTCCCTGCAGCCAGCATTTCTGAGCACAGGTCTGGTGATACATAGCTGGGCAAATATTGCAGAAGTTATGTTAAAAAAAAAATGAGGTCTGGGGATATAGCTCAGCGGCAGGAGACTTGCCCAGGGTGTGAGGCCTGGGCTCAATCCTCAGTGTTAGCAAATAAATAAAAGGGAGAGAAAGGAAGTAGCAAGTTTGGAAAACTGAGCCTAATAAAAACAAGCAAGTTTTCTTTTTTTTTTTAAAAAAGGATTTATCAGGACATGTAATATGCCACCATGTGGTGTGAATATCCAAAAATCTATATAGCATTTTTTTACAGATGATTTGCCCATAAGACCCACTTTGTCATGAACCTCTTGGGGGAAGAGTGAGAACTTTGTGGTGCACTGTCCTAGACTAGAGCCACTCAAAGGTTGACTATCAAAGCAGGGCTGTTCAAAGGGTGACTGACTACACGTGGGCAATGAGCAAAGAACAGAAATAGCACGCAGTGGTTAGAAACTTTTACAGCAACTTGAAAGAATAACTTTTACATCTTTTGGATCTAACAACAAAATACTAGGGCTTATGTTTCTTTGTTTTATTAACTTTACCTTCCTAGATATTAATTTTTGTGTACTTTATTTTTTAAAAATCCATCCACTGCACACTGAAAGTTTTAAACACTGGTCCATTGCCTCACAATTTGAGAATGTCTTCATTAACATGGAACCACCAGCCAGACCTTGCTAGCATCTAGACTGGAGCACAAAGATTATCCCGGAGTTCTGACTCCCTGACCCTGCATGGCAGCCACGCTGGCCTTTGAATGCTTCTTCGTCCATTATAACTTTGCCATGTTCGTGCTGATTCTCAGAACCAGGCTCCTTGCAGTAGCTCATTCGCGCCCCCACCCATCGCGAGGACGGAAGCACCAGGAGCCCTTGCCCTGACAGAGGGCCCCAAGGAAGGAGGTAACAATGGAAGGGGGGGAAAGGAAACAGCTTCTGTGAATGGGGGGGGGTGCTGGAGGGGAGGGAATAGAAGAAAAGAATTAAGATATATTTTATACAGCTACAAACTCCCTAGGATGAATCTGAGCAGGGTTTATGGCAAATATATACCAATATATTTTTTTTAAACGAATAAGAAAGAAGGTGACAGATGCCATGTGCTCAACACTACCTTTGGCCGTTTCTGTCACCCCTCCTGGCCTGGGTGTGAGGCAACTCCGAAAATGTCAGGCAGTATGGGATGCTCTCAGGAGGGTCTCTGTCCACAAAGAGTGTAGGCCTGGGAGGGTCTGAGCAGATGCTTTCCCCGAAGCGTGACCATGGTTCTCCCCAGTTGTGCTGGTCATGTGGCTTGCCTTTTCTCTCCTCCTTTCTGAAGTGTTCTCCAGTAAAGGACTTGTCTTTTAAACACAGCAATTTCTTTAACAATAGTAATTATTTTAATTGGAGTTCTCCCAAGGCAGAGCCTTCTTGCCTGCGGCCTCTTGAAAAGCGAATCAGGTTCGGGTATAATGTGTATCCCCACATCCACTTGGTATTGTCTCCTCCTTATAGCCATTAATAGGCAATGTGGGAGAGAAGTCAAAAACTTCTCAAACTGGCTATATTTTAGGCTAGAATAATTGCAAGTAATTTTCTTTGTGTCTAGGTAACAGTAGATAAGCAGCTTTCTAAGAAAGAATCTGATAGAACCGAGACCCACACAGAACCAGACCAGACCTTCTGACACGAGAGAAGTCTTTACTAGGGGGAGTGGATGGAGTAGCAGGCTGCCTGGCGGACAAAGGCAGCTCTGAGCTGAGCAAAGCGGGGGCTCTTAAACTCTTTTTTCAGGGTGGGTGTCAGTGGGCCAGAACAGTCCTAGCAGGGTGGGTTGTTCATGGGACAGAACAACCTAAGCGAGTGAGTTGCCAAGGTGGATAAGGGCAGGTTTGGCTCTTGTGGCTGAGGGGAGCTGAAGTAGAACAGGTAAGGAAAGGAAAGAAATATCAAGAGTTAAAGGTTTCCCAAGAGGGGGGCGGGCTGCCTTGTGACTTATCAGAATCATCATTTCTAAGGCAGAAATGCATGTTATGCCTGAGGGTTGGTCCCTCATTAAGGTTCTGCACACAGGATTAGGTTCTCAAAGTCC
The DNA here is from genome assembly GCA_004027595.1 of Dinomys branickii. Lineage (NCBI taxonomy): Eukaryota > Metazoa > Chordata > Mammalia > Rodentia > Dinomyidae > Dinomys > Dinomys branickii. The sequence continues at coordinate 17,701 of PVLD010024684.1, forward strand.
CACTTGGCTCCATTTTGTCACAGAAACCCTCTCAGCAGAGTCTCTTTGGTGCTCGTTTCTGGAGGACTTGAGCTGTTATAGACAGTGGTTGGCCTTACATGAGGTCTTTCATCCCCAGATAGCCTTGTTTATTAGCACATTGTTTGAACTGCGTGACATCCTCTAAGGAAGTAAGAAGGTATCATAGCCCTGTTTCTGTCCCTGGGAAGTGAGAAACACATGGCCAAGGGGTGGGAGAAGCCTGGAGAGCCCACATGAGCAATGTCCTCTTTTCTTCATGTCCTTCTATGTGAGCGGGGATAGACGGGGCACACTCTTTGGTGGGTCGAGTTCCATTTTGTGTCAAGTGTTGACTCCTGCTTGATTGGGGTTGGGTGGAGTTGTTTGGTGTGTATCCATCACTAATATCTAGAAAGGAGAGATGCTGGGAACCCTTGAACTTTACCACTAAAACTCCCCCCTTTGGAGTATGAAGAACAAAAGTAAAAGATTTACATTTTGCAGCTACGAATCATTTCTGTTTTCTTGTCCTTTCTTTCCCCCTTGTTTACATTTTAAGAAGATCCTATCTATCATCCCAT
>PVLD010024685.1:0-24998 GCA_004027595.1 Dinomys branickii
CATTTCAGAACTTTATTTATTTAGAGACAGGGTCTTGCTAGGTCACTAAATTGACTAGGGTGAGTTTGAACTTGCAACTCTCCTTCCTGAGCACCCCAGAGTGCTTGGGTTACAGGCACGTATCACCACCTACAGCTCTACCTATTCTTTCCTTTTCGGAGTCCCCAGATTGCCAGTCTGCCATGCTGTGTTCACTGAGAGAGAGGTAGAGTATTCTTGTTTCAACTTTCTTTTTTTTTGTTTTGTTTTGTACCAGGAATCAAACTCAGGACCTTGCATTTGCCAGGCAGACACTGTGCCACTGAGCTATACCCTGGCCCCTCTTGTTTCATCTTATGGTAGGAACAAAAATATCTTTTTCCAGATTATCTTTCCAATATTGGTTGGAATCTGACAACCATCTACAAGTATTTCTTTTTTTCATCTTGTTTCCAGATACATCAGACAGATGGCAAATCTCTTCATGCTTCAATCTTTCCACTCATTTCTTTTCTGTTGTTGTTGCTGTTGTTTAGTATCAGGAATCAAACTCAGCTAATTGACATATTCAATTATGTGCACTTGCCAGGCCGGCGCTTATGCCACTGAGCTATGTCCCTGGCTCTTTTCTGTTGTTTTTACCTGTATGAACTTACATGTTTGTTTAAGGGTTCTTAAAATTTTGGTATGGTTTTAAGAGAGGAGATGGCCACATGGTCCATTCTTCATCTTTCTTTTACGAAGTATAATAAAAGTATGTTTTATGAAAACTTTTACTACTTTTTTCTTGCTTTTCTTTGTTAGTATTTTAAAATTTCTATTTCAAGCTCTGAGGGGTTTTTATTTGTTTTTGAAAACAAAAGTATCTCTTTAAAAAGTGGAAGAATGGAAAATTTTAGAAGAGATGACTGGAAACCTGGTGGATTTTTTCTAGCTTGTTGGCTTGAAATACAGCTTTTATCCAATTTCAGAAGATACACAGAACGGATAAAGAAGATGTTCATATTTCTCCCTCTCTTTACATTAACCAGGGGATCTAAAGCATTTTTATTGGTTTGTAACAGGAAGATAAAAACACTTTATATCTATATATAGTTTTAATGCCTCAATATTAGTTCTTGAGTTAGATGTAATAATTGTAGAGTTTCCTTCTTAGGCATCAACTTCCATACTTTTTTTTTTGAGAAGAATTATTTCTGTCTTCCTTTCTTTGGGATTTTTATTCCCCCTCAGTACAAAATATTTTGCAAAGTTATTTTGCAAAGTTATCTTTAGAATTGTAAATTTTTTGCTGAATAAAAAATCTAGTTGCTTTAGACTAGCAGTTAGCAAAAATAGTTGGTTCAAAAATATTTCTTTGAAGATTGTCATATGTGCGGGTTTTTAGTTTAATGCCTTCATGAGATAAAGATAAAATTGGGGTTTGGAACTTGATTTTATCCACAGGTGTACTGCTTTTAACTTTCTCTTTTTATTAACAAAGCTAATGTAAAAGCAAAGTGTTTTCTGTTGCCAATTTAACTTCTTTAATTAAAAATGAAAGTTATAAGGTAGTAGCGCCATGGGTGAAGTTCTAATAGCAGCAGAATGGAGGAAATGGGCTTAAAATTAAAACTGTTGGCATGTGGGTAATTCTGCTCAACAGAATCGGGAGTTTTGACACTTTATTTAATGGAAAATGGATACCAATGCCTTAAACTCTTCTGGTATTACCTTTTAAAGATATTATAAAACTATAAGAAGCATGACTATGGGAGAAACGCTGATGAAAGCGAAGGGCGCCTTGGTAAGTTGGGGGTTTGGAAGATTAAAGCGTGAACACTCAGGGTTTCAAACTCTAAAAGAACGTGTTTTCCAGTTCTTAAATGAGGTCAGGCAAAGCAGACTTCCGCTTCGCTTTTACCAACCCTGTCAAGCTGGCAAGTGTCTAAAGCGAACAATTCACTCTGGAATGTTCCGAATCTTATAATAAAATCCTAAAGAGAACCCTTGATTTGTCATGTTGGTACCAGTTACATGGATTGAAGAGTTAGTTTTTTTCTGCCTAAAAAGCAAAGGACTCAGAAAGCTGTTTCTCTCTCTCTTTTTCCTTTCTTTGATTTTCTTGAAATGTCTTAAGACTGCTTCCTCTCATCTGCAATTACATAAAGGGTGATCTTTTCGAAAGCAGTTGCCCATTCCGAAAAGCTCTACCTGTACCAGCTGGGGTTACTGCACCTGCCGTGCAGTGCGGTCTGCCTGATACAGTTCCTAACACTTCATAGAATGGTGTTCACCCAGGCCCCAAAGCCAAATGCCATAGGAGGCATATCATTTTACAAAATATTAATAGATTTTCCAATATCAGTATTGTACACAGAGATATTTCAGGCATACCAAATGTTACATCTACAAAGACTTTAACATAAAAATGTCCTGGCTCAGGATTTACAGTAAAATTGTAATAGCAAAACTAAATTAATTTCACGGCAATTTGTCATCTTTCAAATTTGAAGTGGGAGGAAGTGAAGGGTCTTTCTGTCAAGTACCTTCCTCATGTCTTCCAATAGGAACTTAAGGCTAAGGTTCAGTAAAAGTAAACTTAAGTGCAGTCTATCTGCACAAACCTAGTAGTCTTTTATTTTTTTTCTTTTTCTAAGCCCACAGGTCGGTCCTTCTGGACATCTCTGACCAAGCTAATAGACATTGAGTCCCAGCAACACTGACACTTTCAGAAGATTTGGTTTTTAGATGAAGGAACAGTGGCTGACAGAGAGGACCTTTGGAAAGCACCAGCCACCAGCTGTAATGGCTGCCCGGGGCGAGCAGGACTCCCATGCTCTGACCCTGCAGGGTTCAGAAAGCTGGAGGCCCCCTGTGGCCTCCCAAATCAGAGCCATGTGCTCAGTCTGCCATGTGACAAGGAAGGGGCTGAGGGGCCCATCTGTCCCAGTCATCACAGAGCAGAACAGGGCTGCAGACAAGCAGGACACAGACTGCAGCCCTGGCATGAGTTTCTGAATCAGGGTCCCGGTCGGTCTTCCCAGGGCTTCCTGCATCTTTGGCCCCATTATTCCAAACGGGCATCTGACAGGAAAGACTTCTTCCTCGCAAAACCTTTCAGGGCAGCTGGAAAATCATTTTTACCATTCCACCTAGAAGTGTCTGATGAGCACATATGTGTCCCATGAAGACATCCTTTTCTGTTTTAAATATCTTTGTGGACTCGTGTTTTTCACTATAATGCTTTTCTTTTTTCCCGTGTGATTCATTAGTATTTTCCCCATTGTAGCGAGTTATCACTAATGTCCAAATTCACAGCCACAGAAGCAGCTGCATTTAGGGCAGCAGTTTTTCTGTCGGAAATTGGGTTAGCTGCACGCTTTCCTAAACTCATTTTGCTGGATTAAAAGAAAAAATCCGAGTTTTGAAAGAGCTTTATTGTTTATTAGGTTTATGTATTGAAATACATAATACTGTCTTAAAACAATCCCCCCAGTGTAAAGAGGTTAGCAAAGATCACCCATAATTCCACTTCCTGGGGACAATATCTCTTCTCATTTGGAGTCTATCTTTCTGATCCTTTTTAGGCAGCTAGAAATATAACCATCTATATGCGTGTGGTCTGGAACTATACCCTCTCCTTAGGGTACTCTCGACTCCCATGCTTAGCCAATGTCACACTTGGACTTCTCTGTCCAGCTGTCTCCTCTCCTTGAGCGCCACATGTTCTAAGCATGCCCAGGACCGCATCCTCAGCCACTTGTGAACAATGCCTGCTCTCAGGCTGTGAGTAATCTCAGTCAGCCCCATGACTTTAAATGGCACCTCTCTGCTGCTGCTGTCCAGATGTTTTAAGTATTTATTTCTTTTAACTATTGGCATTATTTTTGTGATCTGAGGATTGAACCCAAGGCCTTGCATATGCCGGGTAAGCACCGTATTACTGAGCTGCTTCCCTAGTCCTTTTGAGACAGGCTTTTGCTGGTGTTGCCCAAGCTGGTCCTGAGCTTGTGATCCTGATGACTCAGTCGCGAGCCACCATGACTAGATACTTTTTGATTGACAAATCATAACTGCATGCACGTGTGAGGTACATTGTGATGCTTTGATTGATATATCTAATCAGGGTGGGAGGACTCAGTGCACAGCACCCTAAATACTTAAACAGAGTAGAAACATCTTTAAGTTGAAGAGTTAACAATATTATGAGTAAAGGGGGGTTGACTTGTTTTTAAACTTACAGTAGATTTTATTTAAGACTGAATATTTAACAGTTTATTGGGTAAGCCTAAAGGCTTGAAATTACACATCTATGAATTTAGGCCTTGTGTTTTTGACACCTCAGATCTTATTCTCCTTCCTTTGCTATTTTTTTTTTAAACTTACTGCAACAGATGAGGGGCTCTTAAACCATCTGTTAACCTTTCCTTCTCCTTTCTTAACCATATAGAGCTGCTCAAGGCAAGAAGACCCAGAGCGAGCAAGACTGAAACAAAAAGCAAAGGAGGTGAGCACGGGCACAGATCATTGGGTTTGACATTTCAAGGCTTGAGCCTATTAATTTTTTATGCCCTGCTACTTGTATATCGTTAATAAAAATCTGATGAAAAACTTTTTAGGATGTATTTGTTGCTTTGGCTTTGATCTTAATGTTTGCAAACTAATACATTAATACATGCGAAGCCTTAAGGAGTTTTTCTAAGAGAATATTTCCATACATTATATTTTCATTTCCATTTTAGGTAGCTGAGTCTCTGTGGGGTTGTTGATGGCAGTGGCATTAAATTTTGGTGGGAAATGTATCTCTTTGCCTGCTGTTAAATGTTACTTCCCAGGCATACGAAACCTTATCATTAATATTTTAGCTAAATTCACTTCTGTAAGGGCCCACGCTTCTGAGAGGTGGTGTCATTCCACATTCTTCATGTTAAAAAGGTTCAGGAAACTCCATGTGGTTGTTTGTAATGGGGAAGCCAGTCTCAAATCATGGCTTGCTATTTAGTAATTAAAATATCACTTGGATTAAGCTGTAGAGATCTGCTCAAGTGAATGTCATTATCTTTGCCCCCTTTCAGGCCCTGCTCTCTAGCTGTGGCATCTGTGATCAGTTGTGAGAAACTAAAAAATCCAAGTCAATTAAAATATGTCATTTTGTTACTTATATATTATATATATGCCCTCAAATACAAGATCTAGTCATGCCATGACAAAATGTTCATAAAGACTTTTGAATAGCATTTGAGATATGAGGGGCTAATGAATAATTTGACAACATTTGAAAATTTACTTTATAAAACAAGTAGATATGAAACTTGAATTATTACTTATTAAAAATGATCAGTAACCCAATTCTGAACACTTGAGAGTGACATGTGGGCCAGTGGGCCATGGAAATGGTTCTTTCATTTGTGCTTTATTGCAAGTGACTGTAAAATTCTTTCAATATTTATGATTTATATTGAGGGTAAAAATACCTTTAATAGTTTTCAAGTTTTTATCTTTGTAAGTAATGCTTGAAATGTTCATCATTTTCTGCTTCGTGAGTGGTGTATTATTCAGACGAATGTTAAGCACCTCTTCTTCTTAGAAGAGAAGATGTAGGAAAAATCCTACCATACAGGAAAGCACATTTAATTCACAGTAGTGACCATTAAAATAATCACTGGCCAGAGTGATTCTTATTGGAACTTCCTTTACTATTGTTCCAAAAGAGATGAAATCGTTATAATTTTTTTAGATCCACTAGAGGGAGTAATGCTGTGCAGATGTGTATTTTTCTTTAATAAAAAAGATTTGTTTGTCATCAAGTTAGTAAATACATTTGCAGTAATAGTTATATCCAAAGTCAATAACCGTGGTATTTTGAGTCTTGCTCTTTATTTGTGAAGGTTGCCAGTGACCGAGGGAAGTGCTCCATACTTCCCTGAGTTTGTCCTATTTCTTTTTCTCCCTTCCAATGTCGTTCCTTAATTTTCTAATTCTGTCTACTATCCCAAGGCAATTTTGATATGCAAATAAGCCTCAACACTCAAAAATGGAAGCTTTTGAGATTCTGTCTTTCATTTTTTTTTTTTAAACAGAGATTCTGTGTTTGGTACAGTAGCCCCATGACAGGGAATAACTGATTACAACCCCACTTCTCTCGCAGCTTTCAAGAACAAGTCTCTTTCTGATTCAGAACCTGCCCCAGGACCTCCGAGAAGTCTCCCTGGATCAGTTCCCGCTCTAGGAGGTCACCAGGGAAAGAAGGGGGAGAGCCTGGTTATTGATGCTAAATGATGCCCTCCCAGGCAGGAGAGTCCTTCTGAGGCAAGGATAACAGAGATCTTCAAATGGGAAGTTTTTGATTTCTCAAAACTTAAAAAATTTAAAGTAATTTGGTAACATGCTTTAAAAAATTTTAAGTCCTAAAAGCTTATAGTGAAAAAGCACAGCAGTATATTCACCTTCCTCTCCTTTCCTGTTACTCCTCAGTGTGATCACTTTATAAAACAATTTCTTTTTCACTTTGGTTTTTTTGAGACAGGGTCTCACTTTGTAGTCCAAGCTGGCCTTGAACTCACTGTGTGTCCCAGGCTGGGCTCGAACACACAGCAATCCTCCTGCCTCAGTTTCCCGAGTGCTGGGATTTACAGGCATGTGCCATTGCAGTTGGTTAAAATAAAATTGTTTATTGAGGTAAGATTTACTTATAGTGAAATACTCAAACTTTAAGTCTTTAAACTAATCGACTTTGGAAAAGGGCTGCAGGTGTGTAACTATCACCACATTCAAAATGCTGGTCATTTGTGTCACCCTAGACAGTGTCTTTCTGCTGTCTTGTCATACTATACAGGAAAGCCAAATTAATTCCCTATACTGACTGCTAAAATGACCAATGTATACATCTTGGTATACTTCTTCTGTACTTCTTGTATACACTGGTTTCTCTTCAGATCATATAAATCTTTCACCTTTTCAAAATGGCCATTGAAGAGAGTGATTGTTACGGAAATATTCTTTACTGTTGTCAGGGAAAAGGTGAAATAGTCAACAAATGTGGTTCTATTTCAGATCCACTAGGGGGAGTAACGAAATCCAGTTGAGTTTTTTTTTTTTTTTTTCTTCGTCTTATGTTTTTGGTATCTAAGAAGCCCAAGGGCTCTAAGACTTTCTCTGATATTTTTGCCTAAGAGTTTTACAGCGTTTGCTTGGATATTTAAGTCTGTGGTCCATTTGGGGTTAGATTTTGCGAATGGTGTGAGGTAAGGGTCCATATTTATCCTTGTGCCTGCGGCTGTTTCAGCTGTCTGAGCACCGTTTGCTGAAAACACTGTTCACCATTGGAAGGTCTTCCCCCGATCAGATTGTTTTGCTACTCATGTTGAAAATCAGTTGGCCACCAATGTGAAGGCTTATTTCTGGATTCCCAGTTCTCTTCTGTTGATCTTCTACTGTCTATACTTAGGCCCGTACCGTGTTGTCCAGCTTAGAGAAGGTTTGCAGTAGTAATTTTTAAAGTGGGGGGCTGGGGATATAACTCAGTGGAATAAGCGCTTGCTTAGCAAGCGCAGGGTCCTGAGTTTGATCCCCAGTACCGCAAAAAAAAAAAAAAAAAGTGGGGATAAGTCCTCCATTTTGTTCTTCATTTCCCAGATTGTTTCAGCTTATCTTTGTCCTTTTGGTTTCTGTATGAATTTTACATCAGCTTGTCAGTTTTGGGGAAAAAAAATCTAACTGGGGTTTTAGTAGTGATTGCATTGAGTCAAATCAATTTGTGGAGAACTGCCATCTTAACAAATTGAGTCTTCCAGTCCATAAAGATGTAGTGTCCTTCATTTATTTGTGTCTTTTTTTTTGTACTTCTTTCATTAAATTTATTCCTAAGTACTTTATTCTTTTTTAATTTCTATGGTTAATGAAAGTACTTTTCAATTTTATGTCAGATTATTTATTGCTAGCATATACAAGCACTATTAACTTTTTTTTTTTTTTGGTACTGGGAATTGAACTCAGGACCTTGTGCCTGCCAGGCAGACATATGCTGCTGAGCTATATCACAGGTCCACATTAGCTTTCATATGTTGATCTTCTAGTCTGTCATTTTGCTAAATTCACTGATTAGCTGCTGCCATTTTTAGAAGTGGATTCCTAAGCGTTTTCATAAAGGAGATTACAATGTCTAAGAAGAGAGATACAGTAATTTATGTCCCCCCTTTTAATCTCAGCTACTTTTTTTTTCACCTAATTTCTGCAGTACAATGTTGAATACTTTTTGTGGTTCTTGATCTTAAAAGAAAAACATCCCTCTTCTGTGCTACTCATAGGAGAATGTCTGAAAGAATTTCTTCTTACACTTGCATAACTGTGCACAATTATGTCACATTCTGTTATAGTTAGATCCTGTTTTTCTAGTATAGTTTCCCTGTCTGCCTTTGCTGTTGCCCTTTGCTCTTGATGAAAGAAGAAAGATTTTCTTCATTTTATCATTAGTATCTTCTAGGGTTTTTTTTTCCTTCATTACTTAAAAATTTATTCCACTCTTTTCAAGTCCACTGGCCTCTGCTTGAATCTGCCCTGATTTCAGAATATTTCATGAGGCTTTATTGGCTGCTGTTAGCTTTATCTAGAGTTTCTGGATGCTTTTCCTCTTTAGCTTTGCATCCTATGATTTTTTATATTCACAGTAATCACAAAGCCCAGCCACTTTCCTGTAGAATCTCCCCACTCTTATCCCTGGAGACCTCCTTTCTGAAGCCCACTGTCCCTCTGCCCCATTTGAGGCTGGTGGCTCCTCTGGCTCCTGTCCAGCTGACATTCTGGTGCCTCCCTCCCCTCCAACTTCCACATCTGCTATGTCAGTTACACCTCTGTCCTGCAGCTCTAAATCTTTAACTCCTTCAGAGGGGACACATAGGAGGGAATTTTCTGAGAGTTTGTAAATCCAAAAACTGCTTTAATTCTGTTTTATGGTTTGAATGTGGTTTGTCACCACAAAACTCACACTGAAGCTTAGATTCTTACTGTGTCAGTGTTGCTAGGCGGGGTTAATGGAAGGTATTTGGGTCAGAGGAGGGATCTGTCTTGCATAGATTAATGCTGTCTTTTGGGAGTGAATCTTGGTTCTTGCAGGACTGGATTAGCTACCCCAAGAGTGGGTTATTGTAAAGAAAGTTTCATTTACTCACTTTCTCCCTTGCCATTTGACCTTCCAACCCTCTTTTACCTTCTACTCTCTCCCAGGAGCTGAAGGCCCCCATGAGAAGACCTTCAATGTGGTCACCCAATCTGACTTTTGATCACCAGAACTGTGAGCTAAATAGTCTCTTTTCTTTTTAAACTATTCAGGCTCAGATGTTCTGTTATAGCAACAGAACTAAAACATTTTTTCCTCAAACTTGATTGATAATTTGGTTGAGTATAAAATTCTTATTATAAAATAAATTTCCCTCAGAGATTTGAAAGTCATATTTCATTGTCCAAGAGCTTATGAGAAATCTAATGTGAGTCTGGTTCTTTTTATTACTCATCTTTTTCTTTTAGGATTCTTTTCTTGCTATTCTGAAATTTCACAGTGGTATATTTAGGCTGGATGTTTTATGTTCAGCTTGCTTAGACTCTGAGAGACCCTTTTACCTTAAAGATGGATAGAATGCTCATATGCCAATGTCAGAATTAATATCTACCTGTTGGCTTTTCTTTTTTGGTAATTGGAATTGAGGAAGCCTATGCCAGAACTAACTACCAAATACAGATCCTTCAGTTCTCCTATTTCCAGTCCTATTGCTCGATCTCTGGTTGTCAAGCTTCACAGTTTTGAGTCTAGTGCATTTCATAGGTAGTTTCCTGCTCTCAGCTGCAGACTCTACCTGTGTTGAAGGCACGGTTTTCGTGGCCCTGTCTCTCACGGTAACTTACATCTGCCCATTCCTTTCCACCCACCCCATGCTGTGGAACCCTACCTGTCTCGTTCTCTTTATAGTATGAACGTGAATCTTTTGCACTCTTTTTGTGGCAGGGGGAGTTTACCGGAGACTGAACCCAGGGCTTTTGCACTGAACTACTCCCATTTATTTTTTAAAAATTTAACTTGAGATGGGGTCTTACTAAGTCTCTGAGTTGCTAAGGCTGGGCTTAAACTGCTAGTCCTTCTGCCTGAGCTTCCCGGAGTCCTGGGATGACAGGCTTGGACCACTGCACACTTTTCTTTTGCCATTACTTTCCTGGAGTCTGAGGGGAAAACTGTATCTGATGCCTTTCTGTTTTCCACTTCTCCCATCTCTTCCTCATCTGTTTCCCCCCTTACCTGTACGGTGGGGTACAGAACCACATGAATACCAATTCTCTTGCCATCTACTTTCTATTTGTATCTATCCAATGGGGGGGATACAGAAAATCAAACAACAGAAAATCGAAGGGCAAAAAGAGCGAGGCCAAGGTATTGATCCCTCCAGCAACTTCCCTGTGAGCTTGTCTAGGCATGGCTGAGTTGTAAGGGCTACAGCTCTTCCAGGTTGCCTCTTCCCAGAAGGCTTTAGCTGGGGACAGCAGAAGCCTCACTTCCTCATGCCCGTCATGGTAAAAGAGACCATCCTGTCTGGCCCTGGCGTGCTGCCTATCTTGTGTTTTCCCTATTCCCTGGTCATGGCTTTGTAAGTAATTAATCTATTCATCCCTTGATCAATCCAGTTTGAGTGTGATCTTATTTCTTGATGGGTGTCTGGCTTACGCAAGGACAGCATAAATCATGAGTGCCTGGTGTACTATATGCTGGGTCAAAGAATCTCAATTTTTAAAGCACGTAATTGTTTTTCTACACAGATTGTTTTTATTGTGTTTTGCAACCTGTGTCTGGGCATGTTTAGGCCTTCATCCTCTATTACCACTCTGGTTCACTGTTTATCAGGAGATCTTGGAGTTTCACTATCATGTTCCTGTTGTCTAATTTGTTGTGTCGTAGAGAACGTTAAGGAACAGGGCTCCCAATAGAAAATGTAATAACTAGCACTGAATTGGATTGAATTATCCAGGCCGGCATAGCAAGCTTGTTCATTTCTTTGAAACATTACTTTAAGAATTTACCCCTTTTTCTAGGTGGTAGTGACTTATTTCTGCTCAGTGACCAAGCAGGAAGAGTCTCCTCAGATGAATATCAACAAGCCAAACTTTTGAATTGCTTTTCTTTCAGCGATGAGGGGTTCAAGAATTGTTTGTGGGCACATCTGCCTCTTCCTCCAGAATGGCTGGGCTGTGTCCTCGTTGAGTTTGTGTTGCCAGCAGCCAGTCCAGAGGCTGCCTATAGCAAGAGTGAAGAGATTATTTGTATAATGAAGGAAATTGTCCTTGGAGAGCTATAAAACCACAACCCCAACTCAACAGCTTCTCTTCTATTCCCTCTGTCCAGTTTTGCTCCATAAATTAATGACTAGGGGGCTCTGCAACCTCGACAAAGGCTATTCATCTTAGTCCACAGACCCCTGTGTGAAAGAAATGAAGCTTCCCTTTATTTCCTTTAAATCAAAATAAATTGGATTCTGAATTCCCACATGACTAGGTTGGAGGAAATTTGATCCCAGCCGTCCTAGGGAGTATCAGGGAGTATCAGATGGAGAGTCTCACAGGAACATAAGCAATGGGGAAAGACCCCCCTTCACCCACCCAAGTCACCCCAACAGCCTCCTGGCCAGGGCCTCTGCCTCCTTGAAGATGGGCAGCTCTACAGTTTCTGTCATGAACTTGGCTCTGGGATCTCAGCTGACCTGGGAGTCAGGGCCTAGGCTCTGGCCTCTTGGAGCCCACCAAGCTGGGGTTCCCCTCTGAGACCTCGCTGTCTCCATTGCTGTTGCACCTGCTAACACAGCTCTCTGTAGAAGGACAACTCCTGCTCTTCTGTATGTGCTTCCTACAGGTTCTAGCGCTGCCCTCTCTCCTCTCTTCCCTATCATCAAGTCATCACATTGTATATCACCAAAATGTACAAAGGTTATGTTCCAGTAAGAAATGATTTTAAAAAGAGGAGACTGAGCTTCTGTAAAACAAAAGAGAGGAGGGCCACCTATCTGTCAGACACTTCCGGTTATCCTTTAGGACAAAGTGTGAGCTCATTTCCTGGTTGATTTCCGCATCACCTACTTGAGAAAGAAAAGCAATTGGCCAAATTGTCTGGACAAGCTGATGGCCGTGCTGGTCAGGTTGTCAAATATTTTGGACTTGCTCCGTAAGCAGGCTCTTGTTTGGGAGTGTTAGTCACTTCCTTTCTGCAAATACAGACTCCTCGCAATCTACTTGTGATGAAATAAATGGCAGCTGAATGGCTGCTAATGAACGTTCATTTCTTTCTTTATGCTTTCCCTGTGTGCTCGTGCCTGCAATTTTTCTCCTTACTGCACTGCAGATGCCTTGTTCTGTTCCTATTTGTATCTGCTACACCTGATAAGTCGTCAATTAATGTCTGTGAATTTAGCCCACTTTGCTATCTGAAAGCCTGTTCTAACCAGGTTTCTATTGCAGTGTAGTCGCCATTTTGTCTTTCTGGGCAGAAGGAATCAAGATCTTCCACAGTGAGCTTCTGTTCTTCAAGAAAGAAAAAGGAACACAGAGGGGGCTGGAGTCTTTCCTCAGTGGCAGTTTGGCCTGTCGGTTGTGCTAAGGCATGGGAGCGTGAGCCCTCCTTTTCTTTTGCGGAGGATTTCTATGGGACTCTGAACTCTGACTCTGTCTCCTCGGGGAAGTTCGTAAGTACTTCTCAGTTTCTTCTGAACTGTTCAGAGGCAAATCTGCTAACTCTAGAAATGAAGATGATTCTGAAGTTCTGAGTTCGATGAAATATAGCCAGTGGCTTTTATAACAATATTTTCAGATAATAATATATAATAATAAATGATACAATTAATTATGGAAAATTTGAAAAAAATACAGATGTGTAAGCTCAGATGCATGCTCTGTATTCTCTGCTTACACAGCAACATTTTTCATTTGGATGCCTAATGGGCATTAGCCTGAACCTCCCTGAAACCTGCATCTTCTCTGGACTTGTTCATCTTGGGACTAATGACTATATCATTCCAATTGCTCAGGCATGCCGGGGTCCATTCTTTCTCTCTCACTCTCAAAGCTAATCCAGTGTTGTCTTTTCTGTCTTGAGAACCCGCCCGGACTCTGAACCACTTTTCACAAACCTGGCACTCTCTTGCTCCAAACCATCACTAGCTCTCTTCTGGATCACTGTAGGGCCACAAGTCTGGTCTCCTCCTATGGCCTAGACTCCCTACAATCTATACTCTGAGGTTGTTGGAGATGTCTGTTTCAGGCACAAGGGCCACACAGGGGCCACACTTCCCTCCTGCCACAAGAAAACTAAAAACTATGTCAACCTATCTGAAACAATTGCTCTATGTACATAAACCATAAGTTTGGACATGCGTATGTCTTCTAGCTTTCCCTTATTGCAAAAATAAAATGATTGGGATAAGTCAACATTTTTTAAAGTACTAGGGATTAAACCTAGGGCCTTTGCACTGAACTACATCTTCAGGCCTTTAAAAGAGAAATTTTTTAAAAATTTGAGACAGGGTTTCACTCAGTCATGGAGGCTTGGCTTAAATTTATGATCTTTCTGCCTCAACCTGCCAGAGTGCTGGGACTCCAGGCATGTGCCACCAATTTATAAGGAGGAGAAGTTTACGTGGGTTCACAGTTTCAGAGGGTTCATGGTCACTTGGCCTGTGGCAAGGTAGTTCCTGAGGGTGGGGCTGCACAGCAGAGGGAACTGCACACTTCAATAGCAGCCAGGAAAGAAGAGAGGGGAGGTTAGAGTCCTCATCTCCTCCAAAGACATAACCCCAGTGACCTAACTTTCTACCTAGGTGAATCCTATAAGGATAATGTTGATATAGTTCTCTATTTATAGACTTATCTGAGTGTATTGGTCAGTTTTCCCATTTCTGGGACAAAATACCCAACACCCGCGATTTAAAGGAGTGTTAATACACAGAGCAGAGGTTAATACAACAACCACTGTTAATTTCTTAGCACTTTGTCTGTAACTTTGTATTGTTTGCATTGTTCTTATGCTATTTTGTAAATGGACGTCTGTTTGTTAATATGTTTTCCTTATTTTATTTTTAAAATAAATTTAAAAAAACAAACAAAAAACCAAAGAGGAGAGGTTTAATTTGACTCATGATTTAAATGTATGATTAGTTGGTTTGTAAAGCAGGAACATCATGATGGTCAGGGGTGGTGGAACAGAACTGTTAATTTCATAGTGACTGGGAAGCAGAGCAGGTTGGAGAGCACCCTTAAGAGAGGTACTTCCTCCAAATGCATGCCCTGAAGTGACGCACTCTACCTGGGCCAGCATGGTCCACTATGAACATCAGAGGATTAATCCACTAACAGGCATGTCACCCTGTGACCCATTTACCTCTCCAAAAGTCTCAATCCAATCAAACTGACCAAAGTAACTATCTGTGTCACTCTCTTCATCACTGGGACAAAATACCTTACACTCCCAATTTAAAGGGGAAGAATTATTTTGCCTCACACTTTCAGAGGTCTTGGCCCTTGTAGGGTGAACCAGCTCCAAGGTGGGAGAAGCCCAGCAGAAGGGCCTGGGCAGAGAAAAACAGCTCACGTCAGGGTGGCCAGGAAGCAGAGAAGGGAGGGCTCTGGAGGGAGATGTACTCTTGCAGGTCAGATTCCTGGTGGCCCACCTTTTCTGATCAGGCTCATAGGTGGGACTTCTGGAAGGTGGCTGGATCATGGATGTGTGATACAGGATTAGTGCACTGATTGGTTAGCCTAGTTCTGGGCATGGTTGAATGGATTTACTGAAGACAAAAGAACCCCCCCGGGGTCGGTGTGGCACCAACCACTAGCCTCGTAGCCTCAGTGGAATATAAAGGGAAGGAAGGAAGCTTGTTGTCTCCTGCCTGCCCCGCCATGGACTGTTTCTCCTCTGCCATACCCTCTCCCATACTGCTCTGCCTTGGAGCCCACTGACTACGGGTTGTAGAGGCTAAAATAAACCTTTTTTTCCTATCTCAGGGGTATTGGGTATTTGTCCCAGCAACAAGAAAGTAACTAAGACACCATATATACAAGATTTCTATTTAATTAAGTATTTTAATGTGTTACCCATATAATTCTATCATATTTATTGTCAAGCGTATACCTAGCTTTTAATGTTGATTGTCACTGTGAATAGAATTATTTTGACATCATATTTCCTTTTTTATTAGTATATGATTGCAATGCATAATGAATACATTCATTATGGATAGTTTATATATATATATATATATATATATATATATAATTTAACCTTCTGTGCCTGATTTACTTCACTTAGTGTTATGGTCTCAATGTGCATCCATTTTCCTAAAAGACTCAAATGTATCCTTTTTTATGGCTTAGTAGTACTTTTTGTGTATATACATTTCTTTATCCATTTATCTGTGGAGGAACATATTTTTCAGTTGAATATAAGTTTTGCTCTTCACATATTTATTTTATAGTTGACCATTTTGAAAAAATGTTTTACGACACTTTACAATTCTTCCCTTCTCTCCCTCTGCCCCTCCCCTCTCCTTCCCTTTCTCCTTCTCCTCCTTCTTTGTTTCTTCTTTTTTCGGTCAGTGCTGATTTGCTTCAGACTCCACGGACCCATGGGCTAAATAGAAGTTTGTTGTTTGGTCCCCAAATATTTTGAGGTTTCGCTATTATCTTTTCATTATTAATTTCTAGTGTGATCCTTTTTTGTCATAAAATAGGCCCCACAAATTTTAATTCTACTTCGTTAAACTTTGTTTTATGATTGAAGATATGGTCTATTTGACCTGTGTTTCACTGATGCTTGAAGAGAGTGTGTATTCTGCTATTGTTGGGTGAAGTATTCTATAAATACTAATTAGACACTGTGGTTGCTTGTACTGTTCAACTTCTATATCCTTGCAGATTTTATGTCTAGTTTTTCCATCTGGACATAAAATGGAAAGGGAGAGGGAGAGAGGGAGGTTGAGAGGGAGGTGTTGAAATTTACAATTCTATCTGTTAATTTCTATATTTCTCCTTTAGGTTTTATCAGTTTGCCTCACATGTTTTACATCTTTCTTTGGTGCACACAGTCATAATTGCTTTGCCTTCATTAATGGACTCTTTCATCAATATGCAATATACCTCTCTTTCCCAGCTAATTTACTTGCTTTGCTACTTCTGTGGTTTTAGATGTGATTTGTTCCCCAGTGGTTCATGAACTGGAGGCTTTGACTTCAGTGTGGCATGTTGAGGTGGTGGGATCTTTAACAGGCAGGGCCTATTCTGAGGTAATTAGGTAAGGAAGGACATTGCCCTCACATGGAATTAATGCCAGTCTCATGGAGTGAGTTTGTTCTTTAAAGAATGGGCTGTTATAAAGTGACACCATCCCCCATGCTTGCCTGCAGATAGTTGCTTCCATTTCTATTCTTCTGCCCTGTGGTGACTCAGCTAAGAAGCCCTCACAAGGGGCGCTCAGCACCTCACACATGTTGCTGCCCAATCTTGGAGTATCAACTGTAGAAACAGAAACTATAAGCTAAATAAGTGCCTTTTCTATATAAAGTACTCAATGGACTAATAAATCAACTCTATCTGATATTAAAATAGTCATTCTTGTTTTTCTTTTGAATAGTGTTTGCATTATGTAATTTTTACTTTCAATCTATCATTTTATGTAAAGTGAGTTTCTAGTAGCCAGAATGTAATTGAGGAATATTTTTCAATGCACTCTGCCAATCTCTGTCTTTTAATTGGCATATTTAGGCCACTTACATTAATTATAATTATTGCTATATTAGGACTTAAGTCTGCTATTTTAATTTTTGCTTTTTGTCTATTACTTCTACTTTATATTTCTCTGTTCTATTTTTCCTACTTTCTTGTGGACTTTTTTAGAATTCCACTTTGATTCTTCAATAGTATTTTTTTATTTTAAAATAGTATTTTTTTATAGCTTTCATAGTGGTTGATATACCTATTTCATTATATAAATGGAATTTACAGTCTACTGGTGTTGATATTTAACCATTTAAACAAAGCATGGAAACATTACCTCTTTTTATATACCTTTACTTTCTTCTACTTATAATTGTCTTATTTTTCACATTTACATTTAGAATCACACTAGACAATTATAATTTCTTATTTGCTTGTCAAGCAGAATTTATAAAACACAAGAGGTGAAAGAAAATGTATTTTATCTAAGCATAATTTTACTCTATCTTCCTTTCCAACAGTCTAAAGTTTGTTGTTTTACCATTCCATTTTGTTTAGAGAACTTTCTTTAGCCATTTTTTTAGAGTATACCTGCTAGCAAAAATTCTTAGTTTTTCTTCATCTGAAAATGTCTTGATTTCTTCCTCACTCTTCAAAGCCATCTTTACTTGGTGTAGAATTCTGGGTTAAGCATTTTTTTTTTCAACATGTGAAAGTTGTTCCACCTTTTCCTTTGGACCTTCATGGTTAAAAGTTATTAAAATTGTTCTTCTCCTATACATAAAGTGACCTTTCTCTCTCAGCACTCTGAAGATAAATTCTTTATCTTTCAAAAGTTTGATTATGTTGTGTTGTTAGGGCAACAGCAAATCTAGATGTAGACCCAGAGCCTCATGAGGTCATAGATGGTAATTTAGGGCTTGTGAGTGTGGTTTAAGAGTGGATAATGGGATTGAGATGGTGGATAACGGAAGCCCCAACCTGGGTGTGCATTGCACCGGTCAATAGACTCACAGCTTTCATGGAATATAGAGAGAGGGGAGGCATTCTGCTTGTTGCTGCTGCGGCTTGCTGCTTCACTTTCTCCTGCCTGCTTGCCATGGACTATTTCTCCTCTTTGATGTCCCTCTGCCAGGCCACCCTGCCTTGGAGCCAGCTGACTATGGACTGAATCTCTACAAACTGAGCTACAATAAACTTTTCCTGAATTTGTGGGTGTTGGGTATTTTGTCTCATCAATGAGAAAAGTAGCTAAGACATGTCTCGGTGTGAATGTCTTTGGGTTTATTCTGTTTGGAGTTCGCTCAGTTTCTTGAATCTAACAGGCTAATGTCACTTGCCAAACTTGGAGAATTTTGGTCATCATTTTTTTCAAATACTTTTGGGCCTCCCGCATTTCGTCCTCTCCTTTTGAGAGCCTGATAACAAATGTTAAAACCTTTCTTATTGTCTCAAGATCCCTGAGACTCTCAGTACCGCAAAAAAAAAAAAAAAAAAAAAAATATATATATATATATATAAGATCCCTGAGACTCTTCATATGCCCTCCATGTGCTCTTTCTCTCTCTTTTGTTCAGAATGGGTAATTCCTATTGTTCTAACTTCAAGTTCACTGATTCTTTCTTCTGTCCATCTCCCTATCTCACCTCCATGTTGTTCCCAACACTGAGGTTTTTGTTTGTTTGTTTGTTTGTGGTGGTATTGGGTATTTAACCCCAAGGTACATTCCCAGCCTTTGTTTTTATTTATATATTTTTATACTGAGACAAGATCTTACTAAATTGTCCAGGCTGGGATTGAACTTGTTATTGTCTAGAAATAGCCTCTGAGCAGCTTGGGTTACAGGTATGTACACCATGCCCAGCAGTCTTCCATTGAATTAAATTCAATTTTGTCTTTTAGTTCTGAAATTTCCATTTGTCTCTTTTGTATTTCCTCTATTGATCTGTCAAATTTTTCTATTTTTATTTGTTTCTAATTTGTCCATATTTGCTTGTTGCTGAAACAGTTCATCATGGCTGCTTTAATGTATTTATTAGCTAATTCTGATATGTCATATTGATATTGGCATGTGTTGATTGCCTTTTATCATTTGGGTTGGGATTTTCCCAATTCTTGTTAAGAATGATTTTTGCTAGGCACCTGCATATTTTGGATATTATAAGAATCTATATTTTACTTAAGCCCTCTATTTTAGCTGGTACCTTTTTACACCACCCTAGAAGTGGAAAGGATGCTGCCTTAGTCCTGCGAGGTGTTGGTTAAGTGTAGCTTTCTATTTGGCCTCTGTGGACACATCAGGAGGAAGAGACTCATTACTGCTGCTTGGGGATGGGAGGTCAGCTACCAGGTCTTTGCTAATATCACCTTGGTTGGGAGTGATAGGAGTGTCTCACTGCTGTTCTCTACATGGCCTCACTGACATCACAAGAGAGGCTGAGTGGCCTCAGCACTGCTGGGCAGTGGTGATATTCTTGATTCTTCTTGATCTGTCCTCTCACACCAGTCCAGGGGGAGAGTGAACAGTGCCTCGTTACTGCCAGATGGTGATAGAAATCCCAGAGCTTCTTTCTCTGCCTTCTCTGATACTACTATGGCAGGGATCTAGGGCACCTCATGACACCCTGTTGAGGACAAAGAGTTGGGCTCCCCTTCAACCTTTCCTGGTTTTGAGAAACCATGATATTTGGCCGGAATATAGCACTTGCTGTCGCACATTGTCTATGTTGCTAATCTGCCTCTATTCTCAGTCCTGCGCCTTAGAAAGAGCAAGTTTTTGCTGGGCTTCTTTCTCTTTTTCTGAGCATTGTGGCATTTATGCAGTGCAGCTTTCTTGGCTACAAGTTTAGAGTACTTAAATAAAAAGAAATCCTGGAGCACTTGCTTTTATGTTGTTCTTTGGGTCTGCAAGTCCCTACATGGTCTTTTTGTCTTTCAGAGTCTTATATTCATTTTGTATGTAAGTGTTTAATTGTGTTCCCTCAGTGTCCACAGGGACTTAGTTCCAGCACTCTTCTACCCCTATTACAAAAATGTGTGGACAATCAAGTTCCTTATAAAAAATGCTGTAGTCTATACATATAAGCTATGCTTTCCTCCTATATACTTTCAACCATCTCTAGATTGCTTATCAGACCTAACACAGTAGAAACACTCTAAATAGTTGTTAAACTATTGTTTAGAGAATGACAACAAAAATGTTTGTACGTGTTCAGTACAGACACAGTTTTTTCCTTTAGATATTTTCAATCCATTGTAGGTTGAATCCATGGGTGCAAACCCCACAGACATAGATGGAGTATGCTTAGCTAGATGAATAAAGAAAAGTAACTTATTCTGTCCTCTTGGAACTACACAGTATTTTATTTCATGATTTTTTTCTTGCTTAATGTATGATTAGAATTCCTGGGGTAGCATTAGATAATAATAGAAATAGTATTTATTCCCTTCTCACTCTTCATTCACTGGGAATGCCTGTAACATTATCCCATGAAGTATAATGCTCAGTTTAGATATTAGTGTGGTTTTTTTGTGGGGCAGGTACTAGGAATTGAACTCAGGACCTTGCACTTGCCAGGCAGGCACTGTGCTGCTAAGCTACATCCCTGGCTAGATGTTAGATTACTACATTAAAATTTATAATTAAACTAGGCTGAACAAATATTTAGTAGTACTTGCCACATGTAAGTCACTGTTCTAAAGCCAGAAATATAGTTATCAGGAAAGTCATTATTTTCTCCTATATTAAGTGAAGTCATTATTTTCTCCTATATTAAATCTTATTTTTCTTTTAAACTACAAGACTCACTTCTATTTAGCATTGTATTTTCCATCCTTTCATAAGGCTGGCCTACTGTAGGCAGCAGGCAGAGGAGGGTGGAGAGGGTGGGAAATGTTTTCAATTTAGACCGGAGAAATATGACGTATATTATGACCAGAGATTCGAATAGCAAGTGTTGGGGCCTATCTTGGTTAAGACTCTGAGGGACAAGTAACCTAGATAAGTTCAAGCCAGCACAAATAATCAGGGGAAACTACATTCATTTGTACAGACACAAGGTCCTCTAACAAGGTTCATAGATTGCCCATGCAGTTGGCTCTCAGGCCTCAGGAAGCCCCAGAACCAGAACACACATACCTATGTCCTTCCCCTCTCTCCACGTGTCTTGCCTCTACTTCCCTTGGGGACTCAGCTTAATTCCTCTCTACCTGCCTCCGAGGCTATGAGGGACACATCCTGGGTTCCAGGCTCACGTCCTATTACTTGAAAGAATCCAAGTGGCAATTGCTCCTTTGTGATATTGGGATTTATAGTCAGGCATATTCTTGGATATATTTAGATCTCTTCCTGTTGTACTGACATACAGCTTCTAAAATCCATGGGACCTCCTGAGTGGTGAATGCCTTTTGTATGCTAGTGGGATGATTGGTGGTTGTGGCCCCTAGGAGGCTTCAGGATGGGGACTCACCGAAGCACGATGAGAAGGTTGGTCTTGTTTGGCCCCATCTTCCAACCTCCAAGGAAAGAAGTTAAGGGTTAAGTTGATCTTAAATGGACAATATTGTAAACCCTCATGCCTACATAAAGAAGTCACCATAACATCCCAAAAGGAAAGGATTAGAACAGGCTTTGGTGTAGGCAAACACATTGGGGTTTTGGGAGAGTGGCGGACCCGGAGAAGGTGTGGAAGTTCCACATCCCTTCTCTTGTACGTCGCTCTACATGTCTCTTCCATTTGGTAGTTTATTGGTACTCTTTATTATAGCCTCCATTAATATACTGGTAACCACAAGGAAAATGTTTTCCTAAGTTCTGTAAGTTGTTTCAGCAAACTAATAAAACCCAAGGTGAGAGTTGTGGGAACCTGAATTTACAGCTGGTTGATCAGAAGTGAAGGTCACAACCTTTGTTTGGGATTGACATCTGCAGTGAATCTCGTGGGATCGAGCCCTTGAGACCTGTGCACACTAATGCTATTTCGTACACAGGGTCAGGATTGAACTGGATTAAAGGTCACCCAACTGATGTCCAATCTACAAGACTGCTTGCTTGATGTGTCAGAAAACACCCTAGAAGTTTGGTCACAGAAATATCCTGTGTTGAGTTGTCGAGTGTGAGAGTATAAAAAAAAAACAACTTGGGTTGGTTTTTTCTATATTAAAGATGCTCTTTTTCAATACAGTATCAGATTGGCTCAGCTGGATGCTTGTTCATACCTCTCCATGTAGTTATGGTCCAAAGGTAGGAATCCTTCCACTGGTAGGAATTTGTCTGTATGTTGAGTACAACATCCCAAGAGTTAAAGTAGGTGTTTTACTTACTCTGTATGACTATACAATAGTAATGTAAAATTACAGAGACTACACAGGGGATCATTTTACACATGCAACAATATAAGTGAACAGAATAACCACCTGTTCCCTTGAGCCTCCAAATTAAAGCTTCTGGACATCACCATGGGAATGTTTGTCTTGGGTTGTATACTTTCCTGGCAGCGTAGTGTTGTTTTACTTCTGGTGGCTCCTCTGCCTTGCATTGGGTCATGCTATGGCTTATAGCAGATTCTTCGTCTCTAATTTATATTTGCTTTCACCTCTGTCTGGGCTTATAGATAAATCCAATACAGAAATTATTTTGAATATAAATACTTTCAAACAAGAGGAGCATGTTTCCTTGCCAGATAATAGTAAGCTATGAATTGTGCTCTTCCAGGGTGAATCTGATCTGCCTCCACCTCCAACTTTTCTTTTTAACTGACTCTTGATTTTTTTTTTCTCATATCCATGTAGTAAGAAATGTTTGTTCCAGTTGGGAATGTTAGCTACTTGCTTCCATCTTGTCCTCAATTTTCGTGTACAAATACATACTTAATTCCTAAGGGCTGTAGATTATTGTCATTTTTTCATCCTTTTTTACAGAGTGCATCACTTGCTGCTTTTCTTTTTGCTTAAACCAGTATTACAGGATATTCCACCATTATAATCAAAAGCCTTTCCTCCAGGCTGTGTTTTCAGAATTTTGATGTTCTGGGCAACTTTTTTCCTAGACACCTCTCTGAGGGTCGAGTGTGATCTCACCTCACAGGAATTACACTAAGGTCAACTTCAAGAACTGGGAGATGAACAGAAATGCTCACTTCCTAGCTATTCCCTGTAGGAATTCAGGACAGGCTCCAAACAAAAGATACCATAGGTCCTCTAGGGAATCTCCCCCACCATCCCGCCACCATCAATGAGAATGTTCCATCTAGCTAGACAAGTGCTTGGTGTTAGTAATTTCCCAACTTCCCAAGAAATAAAAGCTGACACAATTTCCAGGAGATGCAGATAAATGACATATCAAGAACCATTAAGCAAAACATAACCAAAGTTGTGGTTGAACAGCTTTCATTCAAATGATCAAGCTGGGAGATTTCTATAAGTCCAGGTGCCATACATTTACATCTCTTTGAGTCCAAAACACCACTAATTTTAGGATGCATAGTACCTTTAACAATGAAAAAAAGCACAGGCAAATTTCTTTTGACATCTTGTTCATAGAAGCATGACAAGATGAGAGAAATCTATCTTCTCATTGAGGAATTACATTAATATCTTACAGGAACCCCAGAACCAGATCACAGGCGTAGGCTCAGCTGGAATCCAGTGGTATGTAAAAACAGAAACAGAAGGGACTGAGTGTTAGCGGATAATAATCCTTTACTATCACTTGGTTTTTCTTCTGCAGTTTGAGTGCAAATAACTAAAACTCTGCATACATTATAACGCTATTGCTATATTTCCAATTTTGCATTCTATAGGGCATAAGCACCCCTACAAAGATAAGAAACACTTTTAAGAATTTAAGCCTCCGGGGAAAAAGGTAACCTAATAATATATTAAAAATCTCCCCCATCTCAGTTAGAACAATCAGTGAATAATATTACTAAACCGATGATGGAGTCTGTTACACTGTAACTATATAAAATGCCCCATGTCCTTAGCTGGAGTAGCCTTGTTCTGTTTTGACATTTTTCCTACTGGGGTCTGAGTTACTGATAAAGGACACCCTTGTCCCCTGTCTCAGTTCAGGACCAACCAAGAAGAGAAATGTGAATCTAAAGGGTGGAGATCACTTCCATTACCATGGTGATACACTGAACAGTGTGACCAGATATGCTGGTCAGCTGGTTTCTCTGACTCACTATAGTCAATTTGGAACTTGGAGCTGCCATCTGAAGGCAGGTTTGGGGCTGTAAAATAGGCTTACTTCACCAGAATTTGTGCTGTGAACTAGTCCAAGGAGAAGAGGGTAATTTTTACTCAAATATATGAATAGATTATCCCACCCAGTCAAGGAACATGGTCCAATGACTATTATGGGCCATCTGCAACTGATCTCACAGCTGAGATGAGTAAGATAAAGGTCAGAAGTATTTATAAGTACTGCATGCTGACCATTTGCATGACTGGAGCATCCAAAGTCAGGAGTATTTAGAGAGAAAACTTCCACATGGGAAACAAGGTCACATGACATACAAGACTCCCAAAAGATTTCCTTATTCACTTAGTGCTATACCCAGCTTCCAAGGTGTTCTCTAATGACTGCCACCCCTAGTATTAAGACCTTTGAGAAGTCTCCTCCTACACTGTACCAGAATCAGTCTGTGTGACCAATAACACACAGCAGATGTGATGACGTGCTACATTCAAGATTAGGTCATAAAAGGCACTGTGGGATCGTTTGGAGACAGGGTTCTCTTCCTTGCTCATTCTGAGGGAGGCTGATTGCCATGTTGGGGAAAAGTCCAGAGAAGACTATGCAGAGAGGAACAGAAGCCTCCAGCTAACACTCAGGGAGACACTGAGGTCTAACAGCAGTGCTTCAAGTGAGCTTACAAGTGGATTCTGCAGTCCTGATCAAACCCCCGACATGCTGAAGTCCAGGTAACCGCCCAACTGCCACTTCAGGATAAACTTGATTTAGAACCATCCAGCTAGATTGCTCCCAGATTACTGATCATCAAACCTGTATGAAATAATGAATTTGCATTATTTTAAGCTCCTATGTTTTAGAAAAATTGGTTTTGCAGAAATGATAACTGCAACAATTAACTAATATTTATTTCTTTTTTTTATTTTAGAAACATAAAAGTACAAAAACATATTGACAAACAGACACCCATTATCATAGAAAATAGTACAATCACAACTAATCTATAGACAAGGTGATATGGTCTCAACAGTAGTTGTTGCTTTATCCATTGATATCTTCGAATTGTAGATGTATGGACCCATATACAGACATGCAAATTTAGTCAGAC
>PVLD010024686.1:0-24997 GCA_004027595.1 Dinomys branickii
GCCAGAAGTGCCACAGGGGTGGACTCATGCAAGCCCGTTGGAGCTCACAATGTACAACATGTTGCTTCAGATGCTGGATTTGGAACTAAAGGACATAATGTTAGCCCAGGTGGATTTTGGACTTGCTTTGGTCCCAATGCTCTGTATCCCTGTTTGTACCTTTTGTAACAGTAATGTGTATTTTGTGCCATTGAATGTTTGAAGTGTTTAACTTTTCATTTGTACAGGGGCTCACAGCTAAGAGTTTGCCTTACATTTCAGAGGAGACTTGGCACTTGGACTTTTCAGCAATGCTGAAACTGTTAGGACCTTGGCAACTCTTGAAGATGGACTAAATGTTATTTGTATAAATGGATGTGCATGAGTCTTTGGGGGGGGCAGGGGTGGAATGTTATGGTTTGTGTCCGTTTGTCCCCCCAAATCCTCATGCGGTTATTTGGTGGCTTTTAGAGTTTATGACTGATCCATGGTCCAATGCTGGGACTATGGGTGTGAGAGCTACACCTGCCCTAGGGCAGATAGTTTGCTGGGATCATGGGTGTGAGAGCTGTACCCACCCGAGGGCAAATAGTTTGTATATGTGAGGGAGAGAAAGAGGCTGCCTGCTTCATTCCTGTGGCCATTCTTCCCTTTTGCTGGTTGTTTTTGCTGTGCTCTGCTGCCCTGAAGAGTTTGCCCTCTGCCATGTGCCACTCTGCCTCTGAACCAGCCAAGTATGGACTGAAACCCCCACAAACTGTAAGCTAAATAAACCTTTCCTTCCTTCATTTTGGGTGCTGGGTATTTTGTCTCAGTAATGAGAGAAAAGTAACCAAGACAAATCGTTAAGCTGCTGTGTCAGAGCTGCTTTACTTAATGCTACGATCTCAAGTTGCATCCATGTTCCTCCGCATGACTCAAGCTTATCCTTTTCCACGTTCCTCTTACTGCTATAAAACACTTGAATTCTTAACTTTGTCAGCTGTAAACCTGGTAAGAATGTCAACAGAAATTTAAGAATTACAGCATTACCTCGATTCACAAACTCAATACTTTCCCTGGTTCTAGTCCAAACTGAGTTGGATGAGAACCTAATCAAATTCAGTGGTTAGATTCAATGCTGACTTATGGGGAAGTTTGATTAGGTTCTTACCCATTTTGGTTTGTGACCAGAATTGTGGAGAATGAAGTCGTGAACCCAGCTACTGCTATATTGTTTTAATTTGTATTTTTCTAGAGTCCACAAGTCCAGCTGTCCCATCTGCCTCTTTCCCTGTAGTATTTCTCTTCTTCCAACATAAGCTCTGCCTTTAGTACTTTCTATATTATGCAAACAGGGATTTTAGAAAAATGACTTCCAAAAGTTTTACATACTTACAGTTTTGAAAACGTGCAGAAAGATAAAATTAGTTACTGCTACCTCAATGAAATTGTTGTTTTGTAAATACTTTAAGCTGATTTCTTTGTGATTCACTTTGGAGACAAGTTTGATTGCTTATTAATACCTGAGTATAACGAAGCATTAATTTTTTGGAGAGATAGCAAAAGTTTAAATTTGCCAGATACTAGCTGGAGTTTTCTTCCACTTAAACCCTTAAGACAGTTGAAATTATTCACATTTCAAAAGTTTAGGGTCTGGTCAGATGATGGACAGTCATTTTTACTTTAAGTCTACCACTAATACTTAGGATACTGATATGTAATATAACAACCACTGTTAATTTGTATTATTTTGTTTTGAAACCCTGTATCATTTTCAATGTCCTTGCTTTGGTTTGTTTATGTTTGTGATGCTGGTATGTTGATATTATTCTTTTTTTCTCATTTACTACTCTCTTTAAAATAAAATTTTAAAAAGTCTTCCACTAATAAAATGACATATTTGATAAAACCTATAATTTTCTTTTGCAGTAAATTGAATGATTAGATTTTCCCTTCTCTAAATTCCTTTAAAGTGACAAGAATAAGGACTGCTGAACACTAAATTATTTTTATGCAATTCAATTTTATTTGCTTTATAATTATTCCAGATGAAACGGAAACAGTTTTCAAGCACCTAAAGACTATGGTGCTTTAGCTTTCTAGTGCAATATTATAGCGTTATTACTTTGGAGGAAAAATTTCATACCCTTATAGGTTCCCATGATGGTGTTTTGCACCAAAGCAAGAACATAAAACTTTAGCTCAGCTTTTTGGCTTATAAACTACGTGGCTTTGAGGATATTGAGTTTTTAAACCAAGAAAATGTGAGTTATAAAGAAACCATATGAGTTGTGGTGGAATGCAAAAATTAGTTAATTTGAGGGAAGCATATTGGCTCAATCCTGTGAGCTAATTATCCAAATCATATTAGGGTTGGATGTATTTCCACTACAGATTTCGTTATTGCTGGTTGGCTCAGGATAGCTTGATACCAGTAGAGGGAAACAGAATTAAAATAATTACCTGAATACTTCAAGTGAGAAAGTGATTTGCCTTAAATATTAAGTTTAATGAGGCTAAAAAAAGTTATTTTAGGTAACCTCTGAATCAGTCGTCCCTAACCCACTCATAATGGCCAATCAAATTTAGTACCTATAAAATAATTTTTGAAAAAAACTTTATAGGAAATGGTTGACAAAAATTAAAGGAAGCCAAATTGCTAGTTTGGGGCTGAACCTGTTATGTTCCTTAAGTCCTTATTCAAGGCTCTGAGGCAGAACCACAAGTTCAGAGTGCTACACACAGTAGTTGGGGTAAAGCTTGGCAGGATTTTGAGGATCTCCCAAGGACTATGTGTGACTCTTCCCTTTAACCGGAGTTTACACCTACACTTGGCCTACTCTTTTCCCTTTCTTGGTTTATTAAAATTGCGGTGTTTGCTTTACTGCAGCTTCCCAAAACTTTTACATAAGATGCAGGTTTTATTTTTCATTGGTTTCTAAAAATGTAAACCGATGTTAAATTTGAGGTTTTAGTGGAGACACCAGTATGCCAAATACTAATGTTAATCTTGAAATAGAAGACTGTAGGAAGTTTCAAATGGATTTTTTTTTAAAGCAGTATCTCTTTTCCCGTGGGTCAGGGAAAATAATTCCCCTTTTAAAAATCAAGAGCTAAGGGATTCAAGTAGATTATTCAGAAAATTTGATTCGGATACAAGCTGGCAAAGGAGTTGAAGGACACATGGTCTCACACTAGACTCCTAGATTTTGTGGCGGCAAAGGTTAAGAAAGTCTTATCCCAGACGTCAATGGTCATGAGGTCAAGGCAGCTAGAGTGAGTGTCTTCTGACTGCTGTCCGATAGGCTGACCAGCTGGAAGTGGCTGCCAGATTAACAGAGGCTGCAGAAGCAATAAAAGCACTGGGAGCATGTGAGTGTTTCTGGGGCAAAGAATGACGGGATAGTTCTGTAGAATCTGACATTCACTTCATCAAAGAGAACCAGCTGTAAATATCTGCTGGATCAAGAATGTATTGAAGTCACTAAGGCTCTGCACTCGAATGCTCAGGAAATTATGGGTTGTGACTTTCCTTTATTTGTATTATTTTGCTGCCAAGGGTAGAGGAATAAACCAGTCACAGAGGCTACATTCACAGGATATTGGAGGCAAAAGCATAAGGGTGTATTAGGATTATATTGTGAATCCTACTTGTTAAGATACTGTGTGCATAATTCCTAGAACTCACTTAGATAATGACATGAATTATTATTGTTTTTGTTAGTTTGATGTGAGTACAGAAAGTAATGTGTAGTAAAAATTGGAAATATTTTAATTTCTCAGTCAGTACAAAATTTTTATCTACCGTGTATATTAAAGCAATGTATTCTAAACAAAAATATGTTGTGACATTTTCTTTAAGATGGGATAGTCAGAAATCACTAGGCGACTATCACACAATATATTCTTTTAAATTATGCTACACAAGTTCCCTTTATTCCAGTGTGGGAGAGTTCAGCATCTTATTGTAGATAGTTGTCAGAAGGGTTTTGTTCATCGCCAAAGACTTACAGTGACAGGCTCGGGGAGGCCAGTAGACCTCGAAGCCCCTACCAAGTTCCCCTCTCTGTGATGTGTTGAATTCCAGGTGGGTGGCCTCATTTTGGGGCAACTGGAATTTTAGGTCTTAGTGGCTCTCCTTGTGCCTGGTGTAGACTTTGTGTCTGTTTTATTTTGTGTCAATAATTTTAGACACAGTGACAGTACAAAATATGTATGACCCTAACAATGTTCTGTTTAGAGATCTGAGTTAGTAAGGGCGCATGCAATTGTTCCACTCTGCTCTGCGTTCATCTTTAGTTTCTGCTATAAAGTTGCCTTTTGTTATTGTCACTGTCCTTTGATTTCTCTGCCTGCGTGTTCTTCAAAGGTTTTCTTACTCTATAAGAATTCTCCAACGTTAACTTTTTGCTTTCTTGTAATAGATACTCTATCCGTGCTTTTTATTTTTTGCGATACTGGGGATTGAACTCAGGACCCTGCGCTTGCTAGGCAGGTGCTTATTCCACTGAGCTATATCCCCAGCCCGTGATAGATACTCTAGATGGCTCACCCAGATCCTCCTTACCTGCCAGTAAATCTGATCCTGCAGGTGCTATTGGTGTTTGTTACTAATGTCTGCAGGTGACTCCTGGTGCCTGAGAAAGAAGCCATCTTGCCTGCATGTCTTGCCTCATTCCCTTCCCAGCGCAGCCTGTAGTTAACAGTTGGGTGATGGGAGAGAGGCCCTTTGAGGCTGGCCTCCTTAGCCCAAGACTGGGTTATCCCTGGGGCTCACTGCTGATTCAGAGTTCCTCGTGGGATTAAGCTGAACCTGGGCTCCGTGTGAGGCCACATTGCTCCTGAGCTCTTCTTCTGCCCTGCCTTACTTTCTTTGTCCCCCTTCTCCTGAGAGGGCACCTTCAAAAACACCTTGAAACAATTCCTGTCTCTAACTGCTTCAAAGGATCCCAACATACTTTGTTCTCTCTTTATGTCTTCTCTTTAGGTAACCTCACGGCTTCGACAAAAGCTAATATTGTGTACTGACTTTCAAACTAAAATTCTGCAGTTCAAACCTCTTGCTTGAATTCTAGACCAAGAAATACACTGGGCTATTTTTTAAAGGTTTTATCAAGTTTAGAAGTGGCTCCTTTCTCTGGAAAAGGCTGTATTTTATTCTTTTCAATTGCATTGAATTGTGAATTTCAAGATCATAAAAGTCCAAGGCCAATGAAAAGCTTCATATGCCCTTTATTACCGATCAAATGCAAGAGTTCTGTGTCTACAACACTGCTGTTGGCATATCAAATTCCATCAGCAGCATAAATGACAGACTTCATGTAACTCCTGTCATGGTAGCTTTGACTCAGAAACATCACCCTCTCAAGAAAAGTTATTGACATTTAAGAAAGTCAAAGTGATGCTATTTCATTGCACCCAAATTCATTAAAAGCTAGCTCATGCAAGCTTCTATACTTTGATCATTTTTAGCAATGTTTTAGAGATGACAGATACAGCACTGCTGTGATGCAATATTGTGAAATGAACTGCTGTGACTGAATCTTTCGAGTTCCGCAAGTTGAAACGGGCAGTTGGAACTTAATTCTTGTGTATGCATCTCTATTTGTTTATCAGGTCGCATTTCAATTCATGGTTTCTTCTGTGTGTTTTAGGGACGTGCGTTGTATTTTTCATCTTGGTGAATGGGACATAAACGATAAGTGTTGTTTTGAAAGATGAAAGTAAAGAAGATGGAGTGAAGATAGAGATTCGTATGATAGAGGCGGCCAGTTACCAGTTTCTTGGCTTCCAGATCCCCCATGTACCCTTTAATATTTTCTCTGTAATAAACAGGGAAATTCCTTGGACCATTTGTTCTTTAAAGTGACCACAACGTTGAGCTTTCTCAGTAGAGGACACCAGACATACTTTGCTGGAGGAAGAGGCTTCCTTGCAGATTCCCATGAAGATGGGTTTTAGGGTGTGGGTGTGAGGATATCTAGAAGCTCCTGCCCCGGCTGTGAGCCCAAGCAAGATTCTCCCAGGAACTTGTTCCCTCAGCCTGGCTATCACCTTCCCACAGTATGCTTGGCATGAGAACTGGGGTTGTTGTATCCCGTGCCCTGCATTCCCAAAGCTTTCTGCTCCCACCAGAACCCAGACACCCACTGTGCGTCCATGCCACCAGCTGCTGAGGGCCTCCCCGCCCACCTGCACTCTGGACGATGCCGTCTTCCATCCATCAGATGAGCTGCTCCAGACCACGCTAGCCTGCCTGAGTGAAATTCTCTGATATCCAAGGGGCAGTACCTTCCCGTGAGATCTGAATGTATTCTGTGTTTGTCTTTCCTCAGGCCCCCCTCCTCAGCCTTAGGATGACATACAGAGCTTCCTTACATGCTACTTTCTTATATGTCATTTGTCACAGTTGACAATTCTTTCCATTAACCTTCCTTCAATTTATTATTATGGGATTTGTATCTCCTTGCTTCACACAGTGCTTTAACGTCTGCGCTAGAAAATGTCTTCGGAAAAGTTAGATTTTGCGACATACTTAACACTGGACTTTTTAAATTGTAGAGCAAAATATATTAACCTCTAAAGAAAGTTATCCTTTGGCTATTTTTTATGCTCACCAAGTTTTGTGCTTACTTTAACTCTCACAAGTATTGCAGGGTAAATACAACTTTTGTTTTGTTTTTGCCTAAGACATAAAATTGCAATTTTGAGCTACGAACCTGACAAATATTATTTAAAAGTGAATAGGTATATGGGATCCATTAGTAGAAAACCGAAGACACTTTATTCCTTCTATTAGCAAAGTGATTTCGGATGTTAGGAATGCGTATTAGAAAAGAGGATACTGTTAAAATCAGTCAAGCCAGTCTTGAACATGAATGAGAACGCAAAAAAGAGCCAAGAACATTAACAAGCACTACTGAGTACACTCTGGTTTTGTCAGCTGGAAATGATGTCTGAAGTAGTGGATTTGTCCCTCTGATTTCCTGTGTGTGTTAGCAAGGACTGGACATTAGAAAAAACCACTTGAAGTGTGGGTTGCTCAGGGTCAACCAGTGCTATTGACACTTCACTTTCCTCTCTAGGTCTTCTTTCCATCCTTTTGGCTTCGTTTGTAGTCTTGTGGGTGTTCCTGATGCAGAAGTTTTAAGTTTATGTTTTCTCCCTCGGGTTTCTTTTTTTCTTAACTTTAAAGAGAATAAAAAAACAATAAAAATGGTACAGAATTTCAAAACAAGATGGTAGGAAATTAACAATGGTTGTTATATTGCATATTGTTATCTTCAAAGTAGTTGCTCCGATTATGAGATACAGCATGCAAAATTGATCAACTAATTAAGCATTAACTATTCCTTTCAATAAACCAATAGAAATTAGTAATACAATTATCTTATAAATCTACCTAGATATATATTTCTAGGTAGTTTAACTTATCTACCTAGATGTATATTTCCTTCCTTCTTTTCTCCTTTCCCCCATCCCAGTTGTTGTTTCCACTAAAAAAAAGATAAACATAATAATAAAATCAAGTTTTAAAACAGGTTACTAGGACAGCAAGCCTACATTTTTGTAGGTTAGAATCTAGTAGAAGTGAAACAATTCCATCCTGGAAATGCTGATCAATTCCTGGCGTTCACTCTGATTGAAAACTGTAACTTGAGTTCCATGCCTAACCTTGAACCCAAGGATGATAGGGACGTGGATTACAGGCCCCTTTTTGGGCTTGGATCACCCCTGGAGCCTCATGCATGAGGAATCAGTTAGAGGTGATGGCCACAAAACTGCTTAGTGGGCCAGATAACACACGTGGACTGAAGTGAGCACATCCTGAGTCAGTCTGCCTGGTTGTCAGTGAGTGGCCTTAGAGCAGCCATCACCATGTTGAATGAGTTTTTCTGCCTTAAATCCATGTATTCATCCTGCCCAGTCTAAGCACCTGTGTGTCCACTGAGCCAGTCTGTCCCTAAGCATGCTAATAACGTCCTTTCATCAATTGTCTACCTTTTAACTTTATGACAGTTAAATCACCCATCAGGGTGATTCAGGTTTTTCCGAGTTTGAAAAAGATGTCTAGTGCAGGCATCAGTCTCTCTGCACTCATGCTCCCTGCCAGAGCACCCTGTGTGCTTTTAAAGCCAGCTTGTCCCGGGTAACTGCTTATTGATCCATCAGTGTGCCTCCCCACAGTGTCTCAACCACGCTACTCTGCGTAGACGGTTGAGGTTGGGCACATCTTTTCTCCCAAGTTCATTTTACTCATTGATGAGAAAAGCAACTCTTATTGACTATTTGCTAAATAATAACCACCTTATAAACATTATTTATAAAAATTATACATCAATTTATTTTATCCTCACAAGTGTGTCAGAGGATAGACTTGTTACTACTGTTACAAGAATGGAAATTGAAATAGAAAGAGATTAGGAAATTTTCTCAGGGTCACAACGATGATTTCTCAGGGTCGGATGATATGAACCAAGAGACTGATTTTAGGATCTGCTTTCATAATAGTTACACAGTGCTGCTCTTGTAGATACCAATACATTTCTCCTTGGGCAATTTCTTAGAAATTGGTGCTAGATTTTCCCTGGTTATTCTGTTAAGGTATTTATTAAGGTCCATCGTAGTGGTGCAGCATTCTCTTGCCTGACATTTTTGCATACTTGCTGAAATTTCCCATGTGCCTTTGGGATACAGGAACAACCTTGGATGGAATAAGCTCTTGCTTAGCATAGTTTCCCAAAGCTTTGAATTAAAAAGCCAACTCTTAGGCAAAAATACATCTATTTAGCATTTTTCTCTCGCACTGAAATTTCCATTGCTTCGGCTCTTCTACTAGCACTTGAGGAAAGAAGAATCACACAGCAGGTTGATTCTTGGCTTGGGAGTCAGGTGGCTGTGGGTTCAAGTCCTGACTGACCAATTAAAATATGAATGAATTTGCGTGTTTCACTTTCTCTAAGCTTTACTTTTCTCATAGGTAAAGTGTGGAGGAAATAGAATCTATGAAACAGGACACTTGATTCAGTCTAGGTCAAAAAGAAAAGAAGCTTCATTTCACAAACAATCTTAGTAGGTAAGGTTTAGAAGGAGAGAATTTTGAGATACAGAGAATGTATTGGTTTAATAACAAAGTTTATATACTGTGATTATAGGTATACAGTCAGAACAGGTTGCGCTTGTAAGAGCACACAGGTGGAGAAAAGGCCCTACTTAAGGTTAGATCTGTACAGACTCTGCCCCTTGCCGTAACACTGTGGAAAAATGTAGCGGTTTCCTTAGAAGTTCTTTTTATGGCATTAAAAATTATTTCCTGTTTAATTTTTCTGGAACTCATCCTTCCATAGTAAGAGTTAGAAGCCTCTGAAAACAGAGTAGATTTAGTGCCGGAAATGATGTTTGTAAACGGGCTCATCAGCCTGTGTTTCTCTGTGTAAGTGGCATGGGCTCCAATCTGGGTTTCCAGGTCCCTCAAGCACACAACAGCCACAAGAATATTTTTAGTGGATTCAAATCCAAATATAACATGACCTTGGTTTCTTGGTCAATAGGAATGATTGACAGTGTCCTTCTTAGAGCATTTGTTAAAAAGATTTAATGAGACAGTGCATACTCAGCAAACAGACATTTCACAAGTAGTGATTATTCTTAGTACAGACAGTAACAACACCTTCTAACCTCTCCTGTGACTGGCAACATAGCTTCTCTCTGTCCTGCACAAGTGTCAGAAACACAGACTGTGCAAACAGGTGGTCAACACCTGATGTAAAGCTGAGTATCTTTTTACATCTCAGCAAGATTTGATGTTCATGGTTAAGGTCACACCAAAGTCTTTAGGGTCTGAAAAGACCTTTATATTTCAATTCCTACTTCTGTGCAGTGCATTTTGAGCTCTCTCTGACTCTGGCCTAAGATCTAGCTGGATTTCCCGGCAGCTCCTGAATCTCATAAACTGGAAAGACTGATTTCAGTTTTCAGAAGCCATCTGGAGGGTGTCAGCACATAGTTCTCACTCTAGCAAACCAGTGTAGGCTGCCCGTGGTTATCGCTGGATTCCTAGGGCAAAACCACCAGAGACACTGAAGACACAAATGCCACAGTTTTGTGCTCATTTCTGTCACTCATAACTAGTGCCTAAAATCGAGGTGCTATTAAACAGATCCATAATTGTAAGGAGTACGTGAATTCACGAAAGATCTATAATGCAAAACAAGGAAAATCTATATACAAAAAAAATCACATGGAAGCAAACACAAATGCGGTTTTCTGATCTGTTAAAAAGAAACGTTTTTTTTTTTTACTTGGGGTGTTTAACAAAGATTTCTATTTTAACTGTGGTGTTTTGTTCTCAGCTATTAATGGATCAAAATTTCCTTCCAGAGAACCCACCTGTTCTTTCTATAACCTTGAACAACTACTTAATTTTTCTGTGGTGGTTTCTCCTACAAATTCACTGCAGTTTCCGAAAACAAAGTGTTGCAACTTAGGCCCTCCTATTGTGTATGAAACAGGATTTTGTGATGTGACCATTGTTGGCAGCAGGGAATCAGCGATCACTGGGAAACTGAAGTCCAGACTCACTCACTGTGTACTTGGGAAGATGACTTACTGTTATTACTTTTTGTGTGGATATTTCCTCAAGTGAAATAAGAAAGATGTAAGAAAGGAGAGATGGACAGTCCAAACAGTTTTGATCAAGTTCAAAATCCAGACAGACATGTCCCTTTTAAAAATTATTTTTCTTGTACATTTGGACTGAGTTCTATTCTTCACTTTGACTTTATGAAGTTCTTATATTTGGGTTGAACCAAGCTGTATTTACCCCTGCCTTATTTCATTTTTTTCTCCTACCACCTTTGTTAATTCTTCAAACTCTACCACAGGGATTCTTCCTAACTTCCCTATCTATAATTTGATACACTAGAAAGAGAAATGTTTTTGGTTGCTTTATATACATATTTTGCTGGGACTAAGTATTTATGAAAGTTGGTTTTAAGAGGAAAATTTATAAATTAAAATTTTTATTAACAAAACATTTTATTTTATCAGACAGCCTAATCTTCTGATGTTTACATTATTTAAGTACCTCCCTTGCTATAGGTGTCCAGCTAGTCTCTGTTGTCTAATGCTGGCTTCCCTTCCGCATTGAAGCACCCGCTTGGATCCTGTTAGGAGTTCTGGGATAACTACAGTGGTGAGCTCTGAGGTAGGTGGTGGGTGTGCTTTGTATGATGAGTTACACCAGGTACTTCTGTCTTGAAGTTTAGTTTCTTTGAAAAGCACAAAATACAACTGTGATGGTTGCTGTCAATTAACAATTAGCATGGGGAAAAATGTAAGAAGAGCTGGAATTTATTACTAGAGCTGCTTTCCATAATATATGAGAAGGAATTTACAAATATATAAAACCTTTCTGGGGTTGAGTACATTTAGTAACCAGATAGATTTCTATAAAGTGGCATTCTCTCTTTTCTTCTTTTAAAATTAACTTCAATAGTATAATTTACATACACAAATGTATATATTTGAGTGCAATTAGACACATTTTAACAAAAGTGTATACTTATAAAACCACTACCCCAGTCAAGACATAGAATGTTTCCATTACTCCCAAAATGTTCTGTCAAGCTCCTTTGCTTTGATCCTGTCATCTCCCAACCTTAGACAATCACTGATCAACTTTCTGTCACTACAAACTGGCTTGGATTTTCTAGAATTTCATGCAATGGAGCCATACACTGTGCAATCTCTTCTGTCTGGCTTTCTCAGCATGTTTTGAGATTCTTACATATGTTTGCTTTTCCATGTGTTTATCTATTCTTACATTTTTATTTATTGAGTAATACTCAATTGATGAATATAACACATTTTGATTATCTATTCACATGCTAATAGTCATTTGAATTATTTGTAGTGCTAATCTTTTAGAAATACAACTGTAGTAAACATCAGAGTCCAAAGTCTTCTGCAGACATTTTTTTATTTCTCTTAAGTAAATATTTAGAATGAAATTTCTATGGCTATTATATACTTAACATTATGAAAAATTATTTTCCACAGTGGTTGTGCTATTTTGTAGTTAAATCCATGATGTATTAGGATAACATTAATTTGTATTGTTAGTCTTTTAAAATAAGTTTAAGGTGGTATTTCAATGTGGTTTTAATATCATTACTAATAATATTGAATATCTTTTTATAAGCTTAGTAGATAGTTGAATTTCTTTTTTTGTGAAGCAAATGTTCAAATCTTTTGCTTATTTTTAAGTTGTATTTCAATATTTAACATACATTTGGTTGGTCCTGCTTTCCATATAGTTTGACAATGTGCTTTTTAATTGAGGGATTTGTACTGTTTATATTAATGGAACAATCAAAATGGTTGGAATGAAGCCTGTCACCTTGCTATTTGCTTGAGATGAGTCCATGTTTAGCTTCTCTGCTCCTCTTCAGCCATCTCTTGGATTGAATATATTCTGTTATTTCATGTTATAGTATCCATTGGTCTGCTAACTTTACCTGTTGTAATTTCTAGCAGTTGTTCTAGGGTTTAAAATACACATCTTGGAATAAGTGTATTGCTGATGTCCACTGAAAGGAACAGTCAATGCTTAAAATTTTCTTTTTTCTCAACCAATTTGGCACACTTGAATCTGATTAATCAGAATGACTGCTCTGAAAATAACAATATGCAGTGTAAGAACCATTGTCAAATCTCTTCCATCTTGTATGGTGAAGCTCTGCATCATTTCCATTTTTTTTTATTGTTACTTTCTTTGATTGTTGGATCAATCTTACATTCTTTTGTCTGGTGGACTGAGCAACTTCGTTGAAGATAACAGTATGTAATGTAGCAACCATTGTTAATTCCTGTCATTTTGTTTTGAGGTCATGTATTGTTTTTGTGTTGTTTTGATGCTGTCTTCATTGTTATTTTGTTAGTCTTTACATTTCTAAAATAAAAAAATACACATCTTTAACCTGTCATAATGTAATATATACAATTTTCAAATAATGTCATCACTTCAAAATATGATAATAATATAGTTCTATGTCCTACAACCTGTCCTTTGTGCTATTACTGTCAGGTATTTTACTTTTATTCAATTTATAAGCAAAATTCATTGAATTTTCTACTGTAGAGTCATCATTTAAATAGTAAAGTGAGGAAAGTCTTTTATACTTACCATTATATTTACGGTTTTTAACATTTTTAATTCCTTATACAAAATCTGAATTTCTGTAGGGTCTAATTTTTCATTACCTTGAATAATACCCTTTCACATTCATTATAATATGCTGGTCCATCATTCTCTATGCCTTTGAGAGAATGAAAATGTCTTTATTTGCTTTTATTTTTATAGGAAATTTTTATGGCTTGCAGTGCTTTTTTCTACTTTAGTAATTTTTATTCCTTTAAATGTATGTTGGGTATCATTTCATTTTCTCTCAGCTTACCTTTTCCCACTTGGGCTAATGGTAAGTCTAAAATTTACTTCCATATATATTTAAGTGTCTTTTTCCTCTGGTTGTTTTTCATCTTGGGTTTGTTGACCTTTGTGGGTTGATAGATTTCATCAACTATCAAATTGGAAAAATTTGGGTATTTTTGAATATTTTTCTGTCCTTTCTCCTTTCTGGACTCTTAAGTATGTTAACTATAGTTTCTTCTTTTTTGTTCTCTATTTCTTCCTTTAGTATTTTGCTCTGAAGACATCATTTTTGATAGTTTTCATGAATATCTTCTTTAATACATTTCTCTTTAATATAATATCTGTCAAAGCAATGCAGTAACTTTTGCTTCAGATATTATATTTTTATATCTCTATATGTATTACTTTGTTTTTTATCTTCCTTTTCTTTTATTATACTTTTTAAAATTCTTGAATATGTAGATGAGAGCTTTAAAAAAATTTCTTAACTCTATCACATCTGTCATTTCTGGGTCTGTTTCTATCAACTAACTTTTCTTCTACTTATATGTTACATTTTCTTGGATTTTTTTCACTTCAGGGCTCATAATTTTTGATTAATTGCTGTTTATTGTGATTTCACATTTTGATTGTCTTGTTTTTATTTTCATTTTAAAGAAATTTGGGTACTGTTTTGATAATCAAGTTACCTCTGGCTAATAGGATAATTGAACCCATTAAGCTTTGCTTTTAAGATTTTTAAGGAGACATGTACCAAAGAGGTTGGCAGATTCTTTAAAACCTATTATTGAACTGTGCTTGGTATTATCACATTTGGGAGAGGGATTTTTTGTTTTACAACACCAAAAAATGCAATAGTCATTATCCATTTTTAATTATAAATCATAGACAAATAGGCTCTGGTGATGTTTGCCCTGTGAGCCATAACATGCTGATACCTGGTCTAGAATAATTCTTATTCTACGTGCCATTTAGCCTTAACAAGAGGGCATTATTTTTCTGGGATTTCTACAGAATGCATCAAATACTTAGAGCTCTCAAATCTGAATGATTGAAATGTAAACATTTCTGCCTTGAACAAACACAACTGTCAAGCTTATTGTTCTTTGGTAGTTTTTCTTTCCCCATTAATAGTTCTTTGCCTGGAACCATAAAGTTTTTTTCTACACATATACAGATTAATTGTGAGTCAAAGAAATGAGATGACTGCATTAGACTTTTGGATTTCTGTACCAGCTTCCCCAAATTTCACTGTCCTCCTTAATCAGTTAGACTATTCAACCCTGTTTGCATTTTCTTTCTCCATGCCATAGTTTACAAAGTACCTCTATGAAAAAGCCAGGGAGATTTTAGGGCTTACTTCACTTGCTTCCTTATTTTCAAGAATTGTTCCTTTGTTGCTTATTTTACTGTCTAAGCATATTTATTTTATATGTTTGCTCAGTTTTGTAGTTGTTTATAAAACTGTTGCATATATACTTGTAGTGCATCTATAATTATTAAAATAACATGATAAGGAAAAGATAATTTAATGAGTTACTCAATGTATTCTACTGCTCTTCTTGCTTTTATTACTTATTTTATCATTTGGAACTTTTTAATAAGCTCATATTTTTCTTAGGCTGTTTTTGAGAGTGAGTTTCTTTCCTGTTTTGCCTTATTCAATAGATGAAGAAAACCTTAGCTACTTATAGTTATATTTCTCCATCATTCAAAAGTATTGTTACGTCTTAACAAGTAGGTGCATATCACATTTTGTCCCCCTGGGCTGTCAATCAACCTCATGAATTAGGTCTAAATTCCTTGCATATAGGCAAGGACTTTCTGAAGAGAACCTCAGTTAAACAGGAAATAGCACTGAGCATCAACAAATTATACCAAATTAAAAAGCTTCTGCACAGAAAAAAGAAAATAACCAACTGTGTGAAGATATCCTGCAGCCTGGGAGAAAATTTTCCAGGTGTACCTCAAATACAGGACTAATATCTGGAATAAAGACCTAAAAAAAATTAGACATCATAAATTTAAATACCCAATTAATAGTGTGCAAGTGAAATTAATAGACATTTCTCAGAAGAAAGTACAAATGGCCAATATATAAAGAAATGCTCAACAGTGATGGAAATTAAAGAAATGCATATTAAAACAACACTGAGATTCCATCTTATCCCAGAAAGAATGGGTATCATCAAGAAATCAAATAAAAACTAGCTGATAGGCTGTGGGGAAAATTGAACCCTTTTTACTATTGATGGGATGGTAAATTAGTACAACCACTTCGGAAATCAGTGTGGAAAATGGTTAAAACTAGAATTGCACTGGATCTAGCTATTCCCCTTCTAGGTAGTTTTCAGTGTTTCAGACACCATTTTACACTCACACATGCACACTCTTGTTTATAGCAGCACAATTTATGATAGCTAAATCATGCAAGCAGCTTATATGCTCATCAACAGACAAATAGTCACTACATACCTGTTAGGGGAAAACTGCAAGAGAAAAAGAGATAACAATCATAAATATATATGCACCAAATACAGGAGCACCCCAGTAAACAAATAAATTTTAATAGACGTGAAAAATGAACTAAACAGTAAAACAATAATAACAGGGGACTTTAGTACCTTTACAAATGGACTTAGTAGACCTTTACAGAATGTTCCACCCACCAACATCAGAATACATTCTTCTCAGCTGTACATGGGATATTATTTAAAACAGACAATAGGGCTGGGGATATAGCTCAGTGGAATAAGCACCTGCCTAGCAAGCGCAGGGTCCTGAGTTCGATCCCCAGTACCGCCAAAAAAAAAAAAACAAAAAAAA
This sequence comes from Dinomys branickii, assembly GCA_004027595.1. Lineage (NCBI taxonomy): Eukaryota > Metazoa > Chordata > Mammalia > Rodentia > Dinomyidae > Dinomys > Dinomys branickii. Next base: position 16,220 of record PVLD010024686.1, read on the forward strand.
ACCCAGACAATATAGTACCACATAGAACATGCTTAAGTAAATGCAAAGGAATTAAAATTACCCTATGCATAGTGTCAGATCATAGTGCAATGAAATTGGAAGTTAATGACAAAAGAAATCACAAAGCACATGTGTGTTAGTTTGGGGCATATTGCAAGTTGAGCAATATAATACAGGACACATATTTTATAAGATTATTTATAATAGTCACCCAAAGAATCATATACAAGACAGTGCAGGAAATCTGTCCACACACTATGGACCAAAGAATCCAGCTGAGGGTCTGGATCCCATGATAATGTCTTGTATGAATCTAGCTGAAGAATTAGAGCTCTTAACAATGCCTCCCACGAGTCCAGCTGGAGGCCTACAACCCATAACAATATCTCACACAGGCCTGTTTCATGGATCTTCACTGGGAAGGCCCAAAGGTCAGTGGTGGAATCTAGGAAGTCTGTGCCAGTGAGATGAAGGCTCTGTGCTAGCAGGCTGAGGACTCTGCACTGCAGCCAGGAAGTGACACTCAAAAAAACCAGAGCTCCCCCAAAAGGTACCACAGCCATCCTTAGGAACAGTGTGGTCTTGAACTCCTCTGATGATCAGTGAAGAAATAACAGAACTGAGCCAAAAAGCCAAGTTACCATCAGGAAACCACATGACAAGCTTCTCCAGGAGACTGAGGTGTGCACCTTCTTCCACTTTGGAGAAAGGAATCAATGCTCAGTGTGAGGACCAGAGCTCCCCCAAAGTGAACCAAAACCATTCTCAATGACAGCAAGGTCCTGAGCTCCTTGGAAAATGGGAACTGCTGAGTTCATCAGAAAGCCAGCATGACAAAGTCCTCCTAAAGGGCCAACAGCCCCTTATAGTTTTTCTCAGCTCCTATCAGGCTACCAACAGTTTCTTTCCTTATTTTCCCATTTTGCTTCTTATGCTGCTGAGAGCAACTCCCAGATGGGCCTCCCACTCCCAGCACCACACTTACTAGGTTCAGCTGGGTGTTATAAGCTGATGACCAGTTGTCAATCCACTACAACATGGAAATTAAATAAAACCTTCCTGAATGAACAGTGGGTCACAAATGAAATTAAAGAGGAAATTAAACAATATTTATAAGCAAATGAAAATGCAGATACAACTTACAGGAACCTGTAGGACACAATGAAAGCAGTAATCAGAGGCAAACTTACAGTGATGAATTCCTACATCAGGAAAACACAATGAGCACAAGTAAACAATCTTAGGCTGCACTTCAAGCTTCTAGAAAAAGAAGACCAAGTCAAGCCCAAAGCCCAAAGAAGGCAGGGAATTGTAAGGATCAGAACAGAAATTAACAAAATGGAAACTAAGAAAACAGTACAAATAATTAATCTATTAAAGAGTTGGTTCCTTGAAAACATAAATAAAATTGATAAACCCCTAGCCAACTTTATTTAAAAAGGGAAAGAAAATCTCAAAGTCATGTAATAAGGAATGAAAGGATGAAATCACTACAGATTCTGTAGAAATTCAGATTTTCCTCAATACCTACTTTGAGAATATTTACTCCCATAGGATGGAAAACACAGAGCAAATGGACAAATTCGTAGATACATATGAATTACCAAAGGTGAATCAAGAACATATAAAAATCCTGAATAACTAAACATGTCAATAAAATAGAAAATATAATAAAAGAAACTTACCAATAGAGAAAAGCTCAGGTCCTGATGGACTCACTGTTGAATTCTACAAGGAATTTAGCGAAGATTTAATGCCAATTCTTCTCAAAATGTTTAATGAAATTGAAAGGGAAGAAAATCTCCCTAACTCATCCCCGGAGGCAAGTATTACCATGGTACTAAAACCAGAGAAAGACCCAAGCAAAAAAGAGAACTAAAGACCAATCTCCCTAATGAATGTAGATGCAAAATTCTCCATTAAACACTAGCAAACAGATTTCAGCAAATTATCAAGAAAAGTATACATCATAACCACGTGGGATTCATCCCAGGAATGAAGGAATGGTTCAATTTGCAAATCATGTAATGTAATACACCATATGAATAAAGCCACAAACAAAAATCACATGATCATCTCAATAGATGCAGAAAAAGTTTTTGATAAATTCCAACACGTATTCATGGTAAAAACTCTACAGAAAAGGTATAGATAGTCTTTTCCTCACTCTGATGAAAGGCATCTATGACAACCCAAAAGCCAAAATCATACTAAATGAGCAAAAACTGACGGTTTTCCCTTTAAAATCAGGAAGAAGAGAAGTATGCCCAATCTCACCACTTCTATTCAATATACTTCCAGAAATATTAGTCAGAGCAGTTAGACAAGACAGGGAAATAAAAGGAATATGGATAGGAAAGGAAGAAGTGAAATTATTGTTATTCACAGATGGCATTATACTCTATACAGAAGACCTCAAAAGCTCCACTAAAAGGCTTATACATTTAATAATGAAATTCAGTAGTGCAGCTGGATACAAAGTCAATACTCAGAAATTAATAGCTTTCCTGTACACAAACAACAAACAGACTGAGAAAGAAACGTGGGAAACCACACCTATCACAATAGCATCTAAAAAATGAAATACTTAGCAATAAATCTAACAAAAGAAGTACAAGATCTGTTCAGTGAAAATTATAATACTCTGAAAAAAGAGATCAAAGAGAATTTCAGAAAATGGAAAAGTATTCCTTGCTCTTGGATAAGAAGAAACAACATTGTGAAAATAGCCACACTCCCGAAATTGTTGCACAGATTCTATGCAACCCCGATTAAAATGCCTTTAGTACAATCCTAAAGTTCATCTGGAACCAGAAGAGGCTTATAATAGTAAAAGCAATCGTAGACAACAAAAAGGCAGGAGACAGCACAATCCCTGATTTGAAATCATACTACAAAGCTACTGTGATAGAATCAGCATGGTACTGGCAAAAAAAAAACAGATCTCAACATCAGTGGAATAGGTTAGACGATGCAAACACAACCACAAACACACAGCCAGTGTATCTTTGACAAAGGGGCCAAACATGTTCACTGGAAGAAAGACAGCCTCTTTAATATATGGTCCTGGAAAAACTTGCTTTCTGCATGCTGAAGATTAAAACTAGACCCATGTCTATTACCATGCACTAAACTAAAGTCGAAATGGATCAAAGATGTAAATATTAAAACAAAAACACTAAATCTGGAAAGAAAAGTAGGTAGAAATCTTGAAGACATAGGGATAGGCAGAGATTTCATGAAGAAAACCCAAACTGCATGGGAAATACTTCCAAGTATCCACAACTAGGATCTCATCTTATTGAAAAGTTTTGCACATAAAAAAAAAAAATCACCAGCAAATTAGAAAGAAAACCCCTGAATTGGGAAAAAATTTTAGCCAACTGTCCCTCAGACAAAGGACTTGTATCTAGAACATATAAAGAGTTAAGAAAAATCAAGCCCCCTAAATTCAAAGATCCGATCCAAAAATGGGCAACTGAGATGAATACACACTTCTCAGATGAAGAAGTACTAATGGTAAATAAATATATGAAAAAATGTTCAACATCATTGGTCATTCAAGAAATGCAGATTAAAACAACACTGAGAGTCCATCTTACCCCAGAAAGAATGACTGTCTGCAAGAAGTCAAGCAATTACAAATGCTGGAGGGGCTATGGGGAAAAGGGACACTTCTCCATGGCTGGTGGAAGTTTAGACTGGTGAAACAACTGTGGAAATCAGCGTAGATATGCCTCTCAAAACTAGGATTAGAGGTCCCACTTAACCCAGCTATCCCTCTTCTGCATATTTTTCCAGAATAATTAAAAACATCATACCACAGCAATATATTTATACCCATGTTTATAGTAGCACAATTTATTATAGCTAAATCTTGGAAACAACCCATATGTCTGTCAACTGAGGAATGGATAAAAAAGTTATCTTTTTATACAGTGGAGTATTACTCAGCTATAAAAAATATAAAGTCAAGGCTTTTATAGGTAAATGGATGCAACTTGAGGCCACATTCATAAGTGAAATAAATAAGACTGACATGTGTGAACATCCAATTGTCCCCCTAGTGTTAAGAACCTGAAAGAATAATTAAAATCCAAAAGGTACAATAGATATTGTGAAAGGGAAAGAAATTGCTGAAACAGAAGGCACAGGCAAAGGAAGGATGAGGGATGAGGGAGAGGAGAAAAAGAAAGAAAGAACGAAAGAAAAAGAAAGAAAAAGAAGGAAGGAAGGAAGGAAGAAAGAAGGAAGGAAGGAAGGAAGGAAGAAAGAAAAAAATATATATCCCTGTATATATATATATATATATATATATATATATATATATATATGGCTAGGATAATTGTACTACTAATGCCTATTGTTTTATTGAAAGGAACAGTCAGTCACTAAATTTTTTTGACCAATTTTGCATGCTTATATCTGGTAATCTGAGCAACTAATTTGAAGACAACATGCAATATAACAGCCATCGGTGAATTCCTACCATCTTGTCTAGCGAAGTTCTGTATTTTTTCTAATTTTTTTTGTATCAATCTTTATTCTCTCTAATGGTTCGATTGATCTTGCATTCTTGCATCTGGAAATCTGAGCAACTTCACTGAAGATGCCGATATGCAGTGTAACGAATACTAATTCCTATCCTTTTGTTTTGAAACTCTGTATCACTTTTATTGTTTTCAGGTTGCTCTGTTTTTGTTTATGTTGTTGTTATTTTTTTATATTCTCTTTAAAATAAAAAGAACAAAAATAAAGGATAGGTCATAAGAAGTAGGGAGGTAGATGTTTCTGAAGGGGAAAGGACGGCAAGAGGTGGAGGAAGCAGGGAGGAGAAAGGAAGGAGAGAAGGAAGTGACGGGCGGCGAGTCCCTGTACCAATTCCTCACTAGGAATGTAAACGTTACGTATTGCAAACATGCACCAATAAAGACATAACTAAATCACAACATAAACAAATGTGCAGGTAGAAAAACACCCCAAAATTAAAAAATAAATTCCATAAGTGTGTAACATTTTATTACTGCATTTTTATCTTATAAATTTTACTCTTTCAAAATATAATAATGTGTGTCATTGTTATTTCAGCTCACCAAGATTCAGTTATCAAATGTCAATGATGGATCCTAAGCAAGAGAGCAGTGGGCCTGTATTTTGCCTGCAAGGGTATGAATAATCTTCACTGTCTAGTTTTACTTGTAATTGATTCCTACATACTACATAATTTCCACAGCAAAGAAAAGGTCACTGTTTTCCAGAAAAGACCTGGTTTACTTAACTCTTGTTCTGGCTTGCTGTGGAGAGATAAGTTCTTTTTGCAGAGGAAGCTCTTAGAGATGCATGTTGTCGTGTGGTGTAATGCAATGTTATCGTGTGACCCGGAACAAAGGTCAACCCAGTATCACCAGCCTCTCTGACTAAACAAATTTTCTCATCAGGAAAAGACTGCTGACGCTGAGTAATGCTGCAGTTATGCTGGCTACCTTTGAACTCGCAGGATGAAAGTGAGAGTGTAGTCGTTGTGAGCAAAGGGCCGGGATGAAGTGGGCTTGTCATCCTTCTCAAGTCTGTTTCGAGATGAGGAGGGTAAATTCCGGCACCTAAAGTAGTACATACAAACTCCTGCTTATAGTAAATCGTCTGATAGCAGACAGCGGCACTATACAACCAGTGGTTCTAATCAAGTGAAAACACAACAGAATGGATAGCAAGAGAAATCCTTTCCCAAAGCCAGGCTCCAGTTTGATTTTGTAGCAAGGATTAGAGTTTAAAAGCTTTAAAAAAAGTCATCTGGTTTCCAGTACAACACTCATTTTTATATGCATGGATACATCTATTTTGTATCCATCTGAAATGACTTTTGTGTTCTCTAATTCATTTTCTACTCCATGGCAACATTTAAATATTAAAACTTTCTTCACCTTGATCTTTTTAGAATTATTAATATTTTTCACTTTTTTGCTGTATGCCAACTTGGTGAGCTGATTAAAATAAACTTTTCCGTTTTCCCTTTAATCTAATTTCTTTCAGAAGCTTTTGGGGGAAAAGTTTTCCCCAAATGAAAGTCATCTACACTTTTAATACCAAATTAAATTTCAGCAAGTACTTATGAAATGTTTATTACTGCTAAAATTCTGTTCCAGTAGGTTTTTTTTGGGGGGGGGATTTAAGACAGAAAGGAAACATGGACTCTTTCCTGTTTTCTTACAGCTTGAAAATATGTAAATATTTGTTAGTTGTAAAATTGCAGAAGCAAGTTGGATGGGTAATAATAGAGTAAAATGGCATCCATATGCCAATACGTGTGTAGATCAAAATAGTGTAAGCGAAATATATTGCTCTGGAAATACTTAGTGTAGTCTTGAAAGGTGTTAATCATTCACATGGTGTAGACTTGATATCTCTGCTTGCCGTACCTGCACATTAAAATGGGGTCACAGGTTTTATGTGCGTAACGTGTTTTACGTCAGTCTCTCCTGGCTTACAATTATTTTGCTTAGTTCTCTTAAATGTGTGCCACAGTTATTTCATTTATTAGTGTATGTTTGGGGTACGTAACACATTCACTGTGGCAAGTGATGTACATCCCATCTTTATCCTGTTGCCTTCCCTTTCCCATCCCTCCATCTTTCGCTATTGCCTGATCCCCATCCTAGCTCCATCAAAGTCTGGATTTTTAAGCCTCCCTTCAAGTTCATGCCTAGACCATCTCTAATACCTAATCTGTGTGGTTTTCATTGCTAAGCTAGCAGCGAGTCCTCTCATTTTCTCTGGCTCAGTTCCTACAAGCAGGAGTAGTCAACAAATCAGTCACCTTTTCTATATACCTACATGGGTATAATGGTAAGAACTGCCAGATACTGGAAAGGAACAGAAGAGTGGTTGAGCACACAGAGTGTGAATTCACATGATCTCAATTCAAACTGTATGACTATTGTTTAGGAGATGGGCAGTCCGATTCGCAGATAATTTTGTTTCTTCACTGTTTCCCATACAAAAGAATATCGACGGATGAACCCTACTTTATAGTGAGAAATAAGTGAGGCTCCTGTGAAGTGTATAGAGTAGTGGACATAAGGAGAGCACTCGATGGTGATATTTTATGTGTGGAAATTAAAACCCCCTAAACCAATAAACAACCCTAAACATAGAGGAGGAATTGTGGTAAGTGGAGGAATTGCGGTGGAGAAAGAGGGGGATAAGAAGGGTTTTTATGATCAAAGTATTAGATATGTCTACATGCCAATGACACAATGAAACCTCATACAATTGTTATAACTGCACAATTATAAGGAAAATGATTTTCCTTGTCATTAGAGATGAGAAAGCAAGCTTGACAAAAGATGTCCCAATTCTGCTTTTTCTTTTGAGGAAGAGAATATTTTCTAACGCCCACTGTCAGGATTTTACATCTCTGTGGTCAGGATTTGCTGCAGGAGGCCATGAGTACAGGTGACATGGAGATGGGGAAGATGGCTTTCTGCAGAACAGAGAATTAGGTCATCATGAATCAAAATCCATTGTAGACTGAGGGGCAGAAAAGAGGAGATTTTAAAAGTGCCAGCGTCCAGTATTGGAGAGGAAAGACCAAATATAAGATGCCTCCCAAACTAAATGTGGCTGGAATGGCATGTATCGTTCATGAGGATGATGGAAATTCCGATCTTAGGAGAATCATTGTACAAAAGGCTGGTCATGTTTATCATTACAGTGGAGGTACCTGGGTATCTACTAGTGAGGGTCCAGCTCTCCTGGTAGGGACTGTTTCAGGAGGAAGCTTCAGAAATTTTGTAGAGAAGTCGGTACTAAAGTTTAGAATCTAGAGTTGGAAATTCTAGAATAGATCCTCTTGGGAAGACCAGATTATTATCCAATTTTGTCTTAGGATTCTATAATACATTGAGAATTGCCCTGTGCCTTAACGTTTCTTGAGCTCTAAAGGAACCTTGCATGGGGGGTTGCTCATTCCTTGCTTGGAGTGCTCTGCTTTTCAGCAAGCCAATTTAAAAAATTGATTTTAAAACACAGGTTTTAAAACATGTGTTTGTGTTCCATAATGATCACATTCATTATGGAGGGATGGGGGATTTGTACATGTACATAATATCTTAATCCTTTTTTTTGTCCTTTTCTGGTCCTTTCCCCTCTTCTTCCTCCAAACTTTCTTTCCCTCCACACTTTCAAAAGCTCTATTTCTATTTTTCCCTTCAATTCTTTTTTTAAAACCCCTTCCCTCCCCCCCCACCCCCACCTCCTATCTCCTACCCTCCCTCCCACCGCACCTCCTATCCACCTTCCCATCTGGACACGTTCTTCCCATGGGTGATATCTACCCTTCCTTGTACTCCTTGTTCGCTATTTATTTTGGCATCGAGCTACTGACAGTCTCCAGTTATTTGTCCTCCAATTTGGAATCCCTTCCTTTGGTTCTCTTGTGGACTGAATGTTTGTGTCTTTCCAAAGTTCATAAGTTGGGGTGGGGGGTTTAGCTCAGTGGTGCAGCACCTGCCTGGCAAGCATGAGGTCCTAAGTTTGATTCCCAGTACCCTAGCCCCCCAAAAGCTCATAAATTGAAATCCTAAAACCATGGTAATACTACTCAAAGGGTAGGGTCTTTGGGCAGTGATTAGGTCACAAATGATATTAGTGCCAATATAATGAGACCCTTCCATCCTGTGAGGATAGTGGGAAAAGGCATGGGTGTAAACAAGAAAGTAGAACCTCAGTCTTCATCATTTCTAATGGTTTTTTAAAGTTTAGTTTTTATTCTTTTTTTTT
>PVLD010024687.1:0-24993 GCA_004027595.1 Dinomys branickii
GGAAAGGAAAGGAAAGGAAAGGAAAGGAAAGGAAAGGAAAGGAAAGGAAAGGAAAGGAAAGGAAAAAGGAAAGAGAAAAGAAAAGTCATGTGAACAATTCCAACTTGGGGACTGGTTTTGTTTCATTTTGTCTGCTGTGGGGTTGAACCCACATGCTGGAAAGTATTCAACCACTGAGCCACATCCCAGCCCACAACTCAGGTTTATTTCTTTTGTACTGGGAATCAAACTCAGGACCTTGCACTTGCCAGGCAGGCACTTGTGTCACTGAGCTCTATCCCCAGCCCTCACAACTCAGGCTTTATACTCCAGACAGGTCTGGATCCAACCCGGCTCCCCCAGCAGCCAGCTTTGTGACCTGGGACAAGCCATTCACTTCTCTGCGGTTTCTGAAAACTAAATCACAGATACCCACAGCTCCAGCCCCAAGACTGGGAAGGGTGACAGGAAAGGGAAGTTCACACGTGTGATTCTGATTCTAGTTGTCTGCAAATGTTTATCCGGCCCTTCCTATCTCTCAGTAACAGTAACGGGACACTCTGGTGCTACCTGAGTACATATACATATACAGCCACCCACAATAAAGGACAACCTTCCTTGTCACTATGCTTGGTCACGCCCCTAAGTTCTGACCAATGGGATATAATTAGAAAGCCTGCTCTCCAGAAATTGCTTCAAGTGTATTCTCTTCTCTCTGTCTTTTCCCCTTTTCTGCTCTCTGGAAGGCAACACAATGGCAGGAGCACCAGCAAGGATCTTGGTCCATGAGGTAACTTTGAGGATACCAATAAGACACAAGGAGCTTGGGCCCCTGCCACTATTCTACGTGTAAACCATGGACTACATGTAAACCATTCTTAGATTTAAAAGGAGGAGGAGAAAGCCTCTCTCTAAAATGACACTAAGTGTCTGGAGGAGGAATGATTCAAGGACTACTGCACTGAAGACAATTCTCCCTAACCAAATTTCACTAATACCAGCACAGCACTTCCAGGGGACAAGCTCTCCGTGCCCTCAGAGCAGTGAGCACTGCATAGTGAGTGCGGCTCTCCACTTCCTCCTGACAGAGAGCCATCGGGCCAGGACTACTCACCACGCAGCCCAGCCTCTCCCACGGTCCTGCTTCTCCTTCCCTGAGCTCCTGCGCCCCATTGCATGCTCTCAGAACACCGAATCTGTTCGCAGGTAGCAACGACTGCTGCAGAGGCCGGGTGGGCACCAGTGTCCTGGAAACACGGGAACCAGAGTATGAGAACACACATATAAACGTATGAAGATGAAGGGTCAAAAGCGGGGCCTGGATGTATACACAAAGAAAGTCCAGCTGGGGGATTCGACACAGTAGCCTGGAAAACGTCCATGTATCTGGGGTCCCCCCCTCAAACCTATTCCGCAGCCAGGGCACTGTGCCCAAGTCTGCAGGCCAGAGGGTTGGAGAGGCCCCAACCTGAGACCAGGGTCCAGCATCCAAACAAGCTTTCAGTTCACATAAAGTGACATGCAAGGCAAATATTCACTGAGCATCTACTACATTCTAAGAAAAGGACCAGGTGCAGAGAATGGGCAGCAAATGGATAGGAGGAGTTAGGGGCTGAGCCTGACGCAACTTGAAAACATGAATCTTCACCCCCTTCCCCAGCACATCCCCCAGATGCCCTCCCTTCGAAAGCCTGGTTTCCCTAACAAGGCTCCCAGAGCTTACAAGTGGAATTCAGCTTTAAGAAGGCAGGCTCAGTTCTGCCTGGGAACACCAGTGGCTTCCTGTGTGTCAGTCATGGGTCTTACTGAGTCCTGCCTGTGAGGCCCTGTAGGCAGTGAGCTCCCCCAACCCCCCACCCCCCCAGCCCCCCACCCCCATGGGCTTAGCTTTAAAATGCATTGTGGTCCCAGGCATGGTGGTGCATGCCTGTAATCCCAGCACTCAGGAGGCTGAGACAGGAGGATCATTGCAAGTTCGAGATCAGCCTGGTCTATAAAGTGAGCTCAAGGCCAGTCTGAACTGTATAGTTCTGTCATGGGGAACAGAACACCACCATCTTCACATGGGACTAGAAAGATAAACTGCTGTGTCTGTGGAAAAACAGGAACAAACAGTGGGCCGGAGAACAGGAGAGGCAGAGGGAGGAGGGAAGCTTAGCTTGGAGGCTCTGCATCTGTCCTGGTGGCTGAGAGCCTCGTCTCTGCATTCCTCACTCTTGTGTCACCATCTAAGCATTTTGGTGAAACATACACAATACGCAGAACTTTCCCTTCTCTGAGCCTCAACTTCCCCATTTAGAGAGTGAAGGGAATCCCAGCATGTGGGAGGCTGAGGCAGGAGGAGTGCCAAGAGTTCAGGGCCATCCTGGGCTAAATAGTGAGCACAAGGCCAACCTGAACTGCATAGCAAGACCCTGTCTCAAAATACAAAAAGCAAACAAAAAAGTAAAGGGTAAACCAGATGTGGTGGTACATTCCTATAATCCCACCACTCTGGGAAGCTGAGGTAGCAGGATCACAAGTTCAAGCCCATCTGGGCAACTTAGCAATTTAACAGGACCCTGTCTGCAAAGTAAAACAAATTTAGAAGGGAGCTGGGAGCTGATATTACAGCTCAGTGCAAAGGCCCTGAGTTTAATCTGAAGATGAAGAAGGAGAAAGAGAGGAAGAAGAAGGAGCCTTGAGGGGGGAGAGTAGAGGTTGTGGTTGGCCCCTGCGGGTGGCCTGCATGAATCCTGCTGCTTTGGCTCCATTTGGAAGCCTGCGAAACACCAACGCAGAAGGCTACCTGCTTCTCCCCAGGTGAGCAGGAGCCTGGCTTTCTATCTGGGGTGCTTAGCAGTTAGTCACCTCAGAACCACCGGCAGGCAAACATTATGTCAAGGAAGCCAAGGTCGAGGCAGTTGGAACCCGTGGACCCACCAGGCTACAGCAAGCCAGGCCTGGAGCAAGGCTCAGCCAGGTTTCAGCCTGAATCCCAGCCCCACACATCCGAGAGCGGCCAATCCCATGACCCAGGCTGTATCCAGCAGTCTCGTTAAGTCTGTTTTATAACTCTTTTTTGACAAGTGAATCCTTTAAAACATGTTTCCTCATTGTACGAGGGTGAAGTCCAGCCTAAGTATTTGTCCACAGGAGAAGTGGGCAGGCCCAGTGGCCCAGGGACCTGCATAAACTCACACTCGGGGGCCCTAGAAGGGGCTGCTTCTCCCCAACGTCCTGTCACTGGCTCTGCTGAGAATAGCAATGCAACTCAAAGAGCAAAAAGCCCCTGCTCCCAACAGCTCGGAGCTTATACTGTCTGTGGCTCGAACCTCTCCACTCCAGGGTTAGTGGCCTAGATTTCTGAAAGAAAAACTATGTTCTTATCCAAGGCCACCCAGCTAGACAGTGCTAAATCAGTATTCAAATTCTAGCCATCTGGTGCCAAGGCCTTCACTGAGGCCTGCCAAACACAGAGGCCGCCAGGAATGATTCCTTCACAGTCCTTCACAGTCACTTCTTCCCCGGGCTGGGGATTGAACCCAGGGCCTCATGCATACAAAGCACGAGCTCTACCTCCAAGCTACACCCTGGTCCTGGCCCAGTGTTTTGTTTGCTTTGTTTGTTCATTGGTTGGTTGGCCTGTTGGTTGGCTGGTTGGTTTTATTGAGACAAAGTCTCACTATATGGTCCACATTGACCTCAAACTCTCTACATAGCCTCAGCTGACCTTGAACTTGTGAGACTCCTGTCTCAGCCTCCCTAGTATTGGGATTATGTATGTACCATCATGCCTGGCTCTTGTCCAGGTTTTTGCTTGTCTGTTTTGGGTTTTTTAAGGCAGAGTCTTGCTATATATATATATAGATGCGGTTGACCTTGAACTCACTATGTGGCCCAGGTTGGCCTCAAACCCACAGCAACACTCCTGCCTCAGACTCCTCACTCCTGCCTTCCTCCTCAGTGCTGGAATTACAGACATGCACCACCAGGCCTGGCTAGTTTTCCAAGGAGCCTGTCTGAGGGCATAAATTATCACACTTCCCTCGGCCCCAGCCTCTTGCTGTTGTGTTACAGTCATGTGCAGCTGGGGAGCTCAACTCTCCTTTCAAGAGGACAGGACAGCTAAAGGCTGCTGAATGCAGACTCGATCTTGCGCAGTTATACGGTAAGTTTCAGGCCTTGCCTGTTAAGTTTCTTTGAGTCTGATCAGATGAGATGGGTCCGATCAGTGACTCTTGAGCCCTGCCAGTCCCAACCACTGACGTATCAGGAGGGGGGAAGAGTGCCAGACCTGAGGCGTAAAAGAAGACCAGGCAGGTAGGGAAAATCCACCACCTACAGAAAAATTTCTCAAGCTGATCTGACTGGAGCAATGCCTTGCTGCTTTTGGTTTTTTATTTTTATTTATTTATTTTTGGTACTGAGGATTAAACCCAGAACCTTCACACTGCATCCCTGCTCTTTTTATATTTAATACTTGAGCCAGAGTCTTATTAAGTTGTTCGGGCCGGACTCACACGTGAGCCCCTCCTCCTGGCTCAGGCCTCACAGTGCTGGGGTCACAGGTGTGCACCTCCACTCGCAGCTTCAGAGCTTCACACAGCAGGTGAAAGTCAGGCTGCCTAGAGCGGGACACAAAGGTCTTCCAGGCATTGGGCAGCGCCTGGCCCCTCCTCACCACCCACCCCCCCGGGGTGCTCAGCCCTGCAAGCTAGAAGGCAGAGCTCTCCCAGTGCTCCGGCTGTCCCAGCACCAACTGCTCTGGGCCCTCCTTGTGTGCCATGACCTGCAACAAAGAGCCATGCAGCCTTCACAGCCAGGTCCACCAGCACATCCTTTGTGAGGCCTCTCCACATCCCCACCTCTCCACCACAAGTACTTGTGTCCCCAGGTAAACCAGCTGTGTGGCAGCTCAATGTCCAGTGGTTAAATTACAGCCTGATGTGAGGGGTCTAGAGATGAACCAAGTCAGTGCTAACGCCGGGCCTGCACAAACTTGTGCTGAAAATATTTACTTTGCAGAGCTAGGGACTTAACCTGGGGCTTTGTCACTGAGCTACATTCTGTTTTATTTTGAATTTGGAGAGAGGGTCTCACTAAGTAGCTAAATCGCATAGGCTGGACTCGAACCTGTGATCTTCCTGCCTCGGCCTCCCAGAGAGCTGGAGTTACAAGTGTGTGCCACTGAGCCCAGCTAATGTTGAATCTGTTTAGCCATCATCATTCTTACCCAGGCTGGATTCCAAGGACCTCAGAGGAATTCTAGTAGGAGCCCTAAGGATGAGTCCTTCCTTCAGCGGGCTTTTCCATGCTGTGAGGACCTCCTGGGCTACTTCAGCAGAGGAGCATCCAGCCCCTGTGGGTCCCAGGGAGCTGTTCATGCCACCATGAAGGCTCCTGGCCCTACAGAGCAGTGGTCGGGATACGCACTGCTCTCCCATCACACTGAGAGAGGGACTATTGCAGAACCTGAATGCGGTCCACCTCACTAACAAGGTAAGGCCGATGGGAAAACAAGTACATTAATAATCCCTAGAGAACCCCCTATTGGAAAAGCAAAACTCCAGTTACAAAGAAGATAAAAACCAGGTGTGGCGGTGTACACCTGCAACTGCAGCACTCAGGAAGCTGAAGCAGGAGGATCGCTATGAGTTTGAGGCCTGCTTGGGCTACACACTGAGTTAAGGTCAGCCTGAACTGCATAGTGAGACCCCATACAAAGAGCCAAGAGAGGAGATCAGTGGAGTCACCACCAGGCTGCCGTCACTGGAAGTAGGAAAGAGGGGAGGATTTTTAAGGCACATTTCACTCTGGTCTCATTCACAAATTCACGTCACACTTTGCTAGAAATATTAAAGGCCCCCTAGTGCGACTCCCACTGAAATCTTGAACCACCTGCACCTGCAGAGACAGCTCTCACTACCTGCCCAAATAACCCTGATTTGATCTCTGACTGCTAGTGCTGGGGAATCTAGCTCAATGGCACAGCACCTGCCTGGCAAGTGCAAGGTCCTGAATTCAATTCCTGGTAGAAAAAAAAAAAAAAAAGATCTCTGACGACTGTGGAGTTTCCCTTGTGTTGATCCACCGCTTCTTCCATTAGTCATGCTTGTCTCCCCGCAGCCCCGTAAGGTCCATCAGCCTCCCTCACCCCAGCCCATGCTCTCCTCCAAAGTAAACCCCTCATTTGCTCTGAAGCCAAGGCTGCAGGCCCTCCCCAGCCCAGCCCTGTAGCTCCAGTTCAGTGCACTCCCACCAGCTGCTCCTACTCACAGTGCAAGGAGTCAGACTCCCTCTGCTTGGTTCCCACCAGCATCACACAGCAGGTGAGACTCTTAGGACGCAAGGTCCTTTGAGACTCTTTAGGGAAGTTCGGCTCCCCCCACCTCACAGACGCGTCTTAAGGCCATTGATTTGCAATCACTGAACCAAATGTTCTGATTCCCCATAGAACAGAACTACATTTGTTTACAACAGTAAACAATATCATCACTGTTGTTGTTGTTGCTGGTGTTTTCACTGGCAGCCACACTGCAGGATGAACTCATGCTGGACTTCGTGTGAGGATTTCAGTATCTTCATCAGTGATGTCACTATTAATCTTGGAAACCCTCCTGGTAAACAAGTCAGTAAAAATATTAAATAACTATAAATAAAGAAAAGAAAGCCTCGAAACACTATACATATTAGTGTGTGACAGAAACTGGGAGGAAAGGAGAAGGAAGAATTATCCCCATTTGGACATGAGGCTCCTGGGGGGGTGATAAAAATATTCTGAAATTTGATCATGGTGATGGTTGCACAGTTCTGTGAGACTAGGCAAAGGACCACGGCACTGTGCACTTGGAAACGGTGAATCTAATGGCATATAAACTATATCTCAATAGAATTCTTATTTTTAGCCAGGCATACTGGTGCACAACTGTAGTCCCAGCGCTCAATAGGCTGAGGCAGGAGGATCACTACAGAGTTCATGGCCAGCTTGGACTACATGTTTATATGCTGTAACTATAATTTCTAAACAAATGAAGGAATCCAATCAGCTCTCACATTTTCTTCAAGTCGGTAGCCTTTCTTCAGTGCCCTTGGTCAGAAATTTCCCAAAAAGGATCCTAGGAATTAAAGGGTTGGTATCACTAGTTAAAAAAAAAAAAATAGACATTCTCTTTTGGATATTTTTAAGCTGTTTATTCCAAGAAGGGTTTTTTTTGTGTGTGTTTTGTTTGTAGTCTTTTTGAGACAGGGTTTCACTATGCAGTTCAGGCTGGCCTTGAGCTCAAATGTAGCCCAAACTGGCCTCAAACTCACAGCGATCCTCCTGCCTCAGCTTCCCAAGGGCTGGGACTACAGGTGTGCACCACCACTCCCAGCTCCAAGAAGTTTATAATTCAGCATTCTCAAAATTAACTCCATCACAGTTTGTTTTAGTCCAAGATTTAAAATTATGAGCACTCTCTGCTGTCTTAAGTAATCAAGGTAGTAGTTCTCAAACTTAAGCATTCATCAGAATCACCTGAAAGCCTTGTTAAAACAGGTGGTTGGACTCCACCCAGAGTTTCTGAGTCAGTGGGATATTTCCGGGTGATGTTTGCCATGCTGGTCTGAGAACCACACACCATGCTTTATAAATCACTGCTATGAGGAACTAGTCTTCTATTTTACAAATGGGGAAACTGACACTTAGAAAGATTCAGTAAATTGTCTGGGGTCACATGGTGTCGCAAATACTATCATGACCTGACCTAATAGCGCTTCTCAAATCTCTTCTCTTGCTACTGTCCAGAATACAGATTAGAAGCTCTTCTTATCCTTTTTTCTTGTAAGTAGAGAGGCCAGGCAGCATGATTCCAGTAAACATCCTCTTCTTCCTGATGAAAATGCACACAAAGCCGGGCACAGTGGCGCTTGTAATCCCAGCACTCAGGAGGCTGAGGCAGGAGGATCGTTGCAAGTTCAAGGCCAGAGTGAGCAACTTAACGACTTAGTAAAATAAATAAATTTTAAAAAGTCTGGGGATGTAGCTTAGCATAAGGACACCCAGTAAAACGAAGTGAAGGAGAGAGGAGAGACCTCAGGCCAGTTTCAGTCCTATGGAACCAAAATCTGCACACACTTCAATGATCTCTGCAGACTCACAGGCTTCGTATGCTCATTAAATAAGTATGAGAAGCAGTGTTCTAATTCAATGGGTCCCGAAATGGAGCAGTAGAATGACCTGGAAATCTAAAAGCACACCAAAAAATAGAGTCCTGGATCTCGATCCAGACTTGGCAAGGGAAAATTTTGCTCGAGTAGAAGCCTAACATGGAGGCACAAATCTGTAATCTCAGCCACTCAGGAGGCTGAGCGAGGAGAATCATGAGGTTGAGGCCAGCCTAGGCTATATAGCTACACCCTGGAGAGACAGACAGAGAGACAGAAGGGGAGAAGGGGAGGGAGGAGAGGGGAAGAGGGAAGCGGGGAGCGGGGGAGAGACGTAGCAATTGGGTAGGATTCAGAAACTACATTACTACCGTACATCATTTTTACATTCCCGTTTCTGAGGACTATTTTGAAAAACCAATTAAAGCTAATGCCTTCTCCCAGAAAACTGCACATACACACATACATACAACATTCTGTATCCAATTTCAGAAATTCACAGATTACTGAAGTCCTTCTAGAGACCTTCTAGGATCTGTGAACTCTGGAAAAGGAGTCCTACTAGGCATCATAGTGCATGCCTATAATCCCAGCACTTGGGAGGCTGAGGCAGGAGGATCGTTGGAAGTTTGAGGCCAGCCTGGGCTACTAAGTGAGCTCAAGGGCAGCCTGAACTGCATAGCGAGACCCTGTCTCAAAGAGACCAAAAAAAAAAAAAAAAAAAGTCTTGTCTACATGTCCGGACTGTTACAGAAATGCACTCAGGATCCTAATGAAAAGAGGCAGCCCAGCTCCTGTCAAACTGGGCGAGTCCTGGTTAGTTCTCACCTGAAGATGACTTATGTAACCAGCTCAAGCCCAGGGTCACAACTCAATTAGCAGCAAGTACGGCTTGTGTTTCATGGGCTTTCCTATCACCCCAGATTACATGGCTATTCATTTCATTTTCACCAAATTACCCTAATTCACAAAGAGGATGACTTCCTGCTCAACCACTGCTCACAAGGATGCCACAGAGGAAGACGCCTCATTCAATTAGGAGACTTTGAAAATACACGCAGAACACATTCTTCAAAACAAATTATTCTGGAGAGAGGGGGAGGGGGATAAAAAGAATCAGGATACATTGTGTGTTCAGGTTCCGACCCCTTGTGACAAATGGAAACATTGTGTACTGCAAAGGTGTATTAATATTTAAAAATTTAAAAAATATTTCATACACACACACACAAAAGTGTTCCACAAGCAGGGGCAGAGTACTACCACTTCCACCAACTAGCTGAGCAGACCTAATGCCCCTCCACGTACATAGTTCTACTGCCACATATGTTTTACCATTTTATTGTGTTATTGACTGTTTGTTTTTTTAACAGACCACAGGTTCCCGGTGACAACATGACACTTCTGTGCAGTCACTCTACTGAGACCTACGGGGCAAAGGACCACAGTAAAATAGGCACTGCAAGAATGATTGGGGGGTAATGGGTGGATGGATGGATGGATGGATGGATGGTGGCAAATGGAGCGTTTGGTTCTTTCAATATAACACAAAGAACAGGAAATTAGAATCTAGGAAACTCAGGTAAGTTCTCAGTGAAGACATTTAGCCAATGGATAAAATTCCCCTCCATAAAAAGCAGGTACTAAGAACATAACACCTGATTTACTAAGGTTGCTATGACAACTGAATCCAAGAACACACCCGAACACATTTGTACACAAAGCAGCCTTTACTGGGGGACTAGGAAAAGAGTCGCGCTGGGACCTGGCAGAGCTGGGCTCCGAGTCTGACTGCACCGTTATCCGCAGCGGGGCCTTGGGAAAGTCTCATCCACTCTGCGCTTGCTTCCTCCTCGGAGGGGTGGGGGTGGCAAAGACCCTTCCCTGCCCAAGAGGCGCTAAGCAAATGGGCCTCCAGTTACAGAACAGCCTATGTAAGCTCAGAACTGCTAATGAGACGTGGTCAGGTACCAAAGGCCATTTCCATCGATCTGACCAGGCTGCTTGGGAAAGCAAGATCCAGCAGCCAACCCTCTATCTGGAGGCTGAGGAGAGCGAGGTGTGATGGGAGAACCCTCACCGTGAAGGCCTCAAAGTCTATCCAACACACAGCTTTTTGCCAGCCAAGTTTCACAATTTTCCACCACATGAGCAAACTCACTTGCCTTGGTGAAGCAATAACCGTGTGCATTTCTTTATACATTTCCCTTTTCCTCCCTGCCCCCACCCTCCTTACTAATGCACTTGCCTTCAGCACAGCCCCTGCTTTGGTCTTTCTCCTAGTGTATGAGGCAGCAAAGTTGTGCGAGGTTTGGGGTCTGTGGTATTTGTTTGAGATCCCAGCTTGCACGTCCTGGCTGCAAGAGCTGGGTGAGTCCTCTCACTCTGGTGCCTCAGTTTGCTCTGCAGCCCAGGTCTTTCACGCCAGCCTTGAGGGATGGGAAGTGCTGTAAGGATTCTCATAGATAATATGGCAGGGACTTGGATTTCATAGTTTCTCTCTTCCCCAGTGTTTGGGGGGGTGGGGACGAGGGGATCCAGCTGAAGAAACTCAAATTGATCCAATTCATTTTTTCTGGAATTAGGGGAAGAACTGGGAAACTCCATATCCCAAGCCAGCGGTGAACTATCAGGGAGCAGGGAAAGCCCTTTACTGCAAACACCTGCAGAAACATCCCGGTGTTCTGCAGAGCATGTGGCGCCTTCCACTGAGGTGAGGCAGTTGACTCATGACTGCCCTGTTTCCCCAGGTCTCTCTGCCCACCTGTCTGTCAGGAAGCAACTAGGAGACAGCTGCAGAGGAGCATCCTTTCCCAGAATCCTCACCTCACTCAACCAAACCATGAGGAAGCCATAACTGGCACGAGCTCTCAGGGCAGAAAAGCAGGGGACACAGGTCAAGCCCCTACTGAGACACAGAAGCTGCGGGTCAGCTGGCCAGGGCCCGTTCCCGTGTATGAGCCCTCCTGGGTCACAAGCGCTGGGCTCCACAGCCGTGCCTGAGTTCCCCCCCCCGCCGCCCTCTCTGCTCTTCTGGGGGAGTGGTGAAGGGAACGTAGTCAGCACTTGGCAGTCCTGACTAGCTCGCTGAGGGCCGGTGTGCGTCAGTGTGTGCGGTATGGCCGCTCTTCCACGGAATGCAGCCTCATTTCACTTCCCCTGCAAGTAACACCCTACAGGCTCCTTTACAAGTGAAGAAACTAAGGCCATGGAGACTATAAAGTCCCCAAGTGAACGCAGCCAGACATCAGTGGAGCTCAGTTCCCAATATACCTGGCTGCCGTATGCAGTGGGTTTTTCATCCCCTGCCTGGGAGCTGCCAGCCACCCATTCCCCCATCTGTAGTTTTCAGTCTTTCTCCACCAAGATTTCAGTATCCAGGACCCAACTGCAAAGACAGAAAGAGAAAGAATGAGGTACTAAACAGCAGAATACTCTTGCTGACAGGCAAGTTAAGGCCCCAAATACCCATAAGTCCCAAAGTTCATGAGCTGTCAATGACAGAGCCTCAAGCCCAGGAAACACCCTTCACATGGCCTTTCAAAGGTCAGTTGCAGCAGAGAAAACAGACTGATCGGACAAATGTGGCTTGGGCCTGTAGGCTAAAAGCCCAACCTTAAATGATGGGCTGAAGGGAAGAAAAAGAAATCATTTATCAGTAGAACGATAGGAAGTCCACGGGTAAAACCAGAACTGAATTTTCTCACCATGAAAAGTTGGTACCTATCCCATTTCTCTGTAAATAAGGGGCCAGTGCTATCAGGAAAATAATTTACAACCCATGTGCGCCACTGTAAATAGTTGCTGTGTTTGCTGGCTGTAAAAACATCTCTGAACACACTGACCTTCAGCAGCTGAGCCTTGTGTTTACAGCACTGAAGAATTGTTTTACTGCTTCAGCGCAGGTAACAAGTATGCTGGACACCTGTTGGGAGAGAAAGGTAGGGGAACCAGCCTGCTGGTGCTCAGGAAAAGGAATCTTTGAGGAAGAAGTTGCCCCTGAACTTAGCCAGACAAAATAAACCACCAACTGCCCAGTCAGAGCTTGGTCCACAGCAGGCATCCAGGTCCAGGATAAGCTGACTAGATAGGTCTAGGCCAAGCACTGGGGCCTACAAGGGCACTTTGGGGCCTGGAGAATCCTACCAAAAGGTCAACTGGAGGGACTGCAAGGTAAGTTCTGGGGAAACTCTGTGGTCTGAGCTGGGGTAACCTCAGAAAGTTGATAAGTATGAGGGGGAGGAGCAAAACACCAAAATGGGATCCAAAGGTCCAGCGCTGAGTCAGTCTAGATCAGCGGCAAGCCAAGTGTTCTGCCCGCTGAGTGCACTTGAATCATCACTGAGCATCTGCTTTTTTTTTCTTTTGATGGTACGAAGGGCCGAACCATCCTGGGTCATCTCACTATATTACACCCCCAGCCTTTCTTAAAATGTTTATTTTGTCTTGAGACAGGTCTCACTGTATCACTAAGTTGCCGGCCATGGGCTAGAAGTCTCCTTCCTCCCTGAGCCTCCCAGACTGCTGGGAGGAGGGCGCCACAGTGCCCAGCAAGCATCTGCCTTAAATGGTCACCACCCACCTGTGCGCAGGTGAACTGAGCGGGCTGACAAGAACTGGGGTAAAGAAGAATGTTTTCTTTTTCATCTTTCAGCTTGCTCTGAGAAGGTGTTATTGTTCCTATCGGTAACTTAGCACATAGAGCTCAGAGAGGCCCCAACAAAGAAACATATTGTCCCGAAAGACAATCAGCACCGCATCTTGAGTACGAATGTGCCAGCCTTACACAGCCATATACCCTTCAAGTGGTCACAGAAAGGTAATGTGACATTTGACAAAACCTCTATAATGTTTTGAACCACACTGTCAGGCCCGTACCTTCTGAGAACAGACAGAAGCACACAGAAGAATAAAAGAGATAACCCAGCTCAAAGCACACTTACAGGCTTCTGAGCCCTTCTAAGCAGTGATGCAATCAGGGCCTTCATAGAGTTTGTTCACAGTAAGAGCTAGAAAATGGCTTTGCATTTTCGGCAAGCTCAGTCCTGGCCAAATGAGGAAGAGTCGAATGGGTTGGCCTGCAGTTGCCCAATATCCTAGGCCTCCGGGGAGACCTAAAGCGGAAGTAAACCATTGTGTCCAGACCAAGTGAGAAACCTAGTGATTTCCATTACTGGTGTTTTTCATTCTGAGTCTTTGAAGGTCATTTTAATTTTTTAATTGGAAAAAAACATTACAGTTGATGACCTGCCAGTTCTACACACACACACACACACACACACACACACACACAGTATCACTGAAAGACAGGGCACCCCCACCTTTTGATAAATAAACAGAACAGTCTCTGAGCAGACCTGAAGTTGGCAAGGACATGTTCCTTCATTCTTGTCCACGTTTTCCTACTACACACACACACACACACACACACACACACACACACACACCCCTAGCTGAGACTCCTTAGAGGAGGGTTGTTCACCACCAAAACCCAGAACCTCACCCTGGAGGGGGGAGAATGCATTCAGTGACTATCTGGCAAATAAATTTGACTAATAAATATAAATGGGAACTACAGACAAGACATGCAAGCAAGAGAGAGGAAAGCGGACGGAGCAGCTGTGACTCAGAATCCTACCCTGGAAGAGCATTGCCAAGGCTGACATTTGCATAACGGCCCTCCGTGACAAAGCTGGCCACCTCGCACATCAGTTTTGATTCTCACCCCTGCCTCCTCGGGTTAGGATCTTCCTGCTGATGTCACAGAAGAAGAAACAAGTTCGAGACAATCTACTGGCACTGGCTTGTCCAAGGTAAAAGAAGCAGAGCTAGGAACTGAAACTTCTGAAGTCAAAGCTTGAGTTCCAGAGTTTCCACCTCCATGGCTTTGGCACCCCTGGTCCGGATCTAACCTATTTAAGCCCATGACTCTGCTATAATCTAGGAAGACTCAACACACTAGCACCCATCCATTCATTTCCTTTCTGAACAGGTGCTCTTCTAAACGAGCACCGGTTATGTCCCAGATTATGACAAGCTAGAGATGACAGCAAACAGGACAGATACAGGCCGTCTTCCCTAGGTTTACAAACTGCTGGGGTGGGGGGGCAGTGGCAGAGACCCAAAGCGTAAATGAATAGACTAGCAAGATTATAGACTGTGATGAATGCAGGGAAAGAGACAGATGACTGAATAAAAACTGACGGGTTGGGAGAGCCCAGCTAGACAGCCAGCCTGCAGAGCTTCTGAGGAGGGACTGTCTGAGCTAGGAGCTACAGGACTGGAATGAGCCGGTCATCCTGAGAGCAGCCCAGCTGGAGAGAAGGAACACGTGCCAACTGTTGCAGGCTCATGGGAATTCAGAGGTTCCCGGATGAGAAAGGAAACTAACGTGGCTGTATGGCAGTGCGTGAGAGAAAAGACTTCGTAGAGATAGAGGGAGACTGGGTGTCGATATAGATCATCTTGGTTTTGCCTTCCAGCACCCCACCCCCTTCCTCTGTCAGCACAGTGTTATTTTCCTTTGAATAACTACCGTTCCACTATTCTCATTCCGTGAGGCGTCATTCACCTCCGTCCCTGCGCAGGAAGTCAATGCTTAAATCTATGCCTGGTTAACTGATCCCTGCCTCCTCTCCCCGCACCATCATCCCAGCCTGCTCCTCCCCTTAAGCACCCTACACACCCAGCCATCCTGGCTACCAGGTAAATCAACCAGGCCAATAAAAAAAAACTCCAGCCAGATGATTAGTGAAGATGTAAACCATGAACAACACGGGGAGAACAGGCCTAAGAATAAAGCCAGCCCAGAGTAAAGCAGAGCAGAGGAAGCATCCTGCAGCTGCTTTTGGAGCCCTGAGATCCAGCTATCCCTGGGCTTTTCAGCTCCATGAGCCACTACATGCTTTCTTTTTTTTTTTTTTTTCCCTCAACCAAGATGGAGATGGGTTTCATGACTGGGAACTCATTTATGATCCACACATGCAGTGTGCTGACTACTGAGTGGAAAACTAATTGAAGTAGCAACAAAATGAAAGAGAGAACCGACATGGTGGTGCACGCCTGTAATCCCAGGACCCAGGAGGCTGAGGCAGGAGGATCATTGCAAGTTCAAGGCCAGCCTGGGCTATAAAGTAGCACAGGCCAGCGTGAACTGCACAGTAAGCCCCTATCCCAAAAAGACAAAAAAAAAAAGGAGAGAGAGAGAAACCCATCAGTATGCCACAAGAGGGGTTTGGAGAGAATTCGAGTTCAAAACCAACCGCAGATCTGCAATGGAGTGATTACCTGGGTTGCGTGACCCCACATCCTGCCCGCTGCTCACCTCTGGCTCCCGTGGTACACAGAAGCAGTCTTTGCACGTCCTCTGCCAGGATCACGCCAGTGTCTGCTCATTCTCACCCCCTGGCTCTCAGCTTGTATGACCCTTTCTCAGAGTGGCTTCAGAGAAATCTGCCAAGTAGACTCCCTGTTTATTTTCTGTCCCATCACTTCATCTTTCCACAGCACTGTCACTCTCCATCATTATGTGTTTATCCCATTGCCCTCTCCCAGAGGAATGTGAGCCTGAAGAGGCCAGGGATTGTGTCTGTTCCCTGTGTCACTGTGCCCCCAGCTCTTGAACATAGCCTGCAACAAACAAACAAATGCTCGATAAGCACATGTTGACTACCCTTGGATCCAGGACCCCTCTCCTGAAAGTTTATTACAAGATGAGACATAACAGTAAAAAAAATGAATAAATTACTTGGTACCATTTAGATCGATCAGTAGATAGATAGATGATAGATGGATTGATTGATTTTAGTTTTAAGTACTAAGGATTGAGCTCAGGACTTTTGCACTGAGCTACATCCCTAGCCTATTTCATTTTATTTTATTTTGAGATTGGGGTCTCACTATATCACTGAACTGCCCAGGCTGGGCTTGAACTTAGAATTCTCCTGCCTCAGCCTCCCAGAGTGCTGGAATCTCAGGTATGTGCCACCACCCCTAGCTTAAAAGACAGAATGTTTTTACCACAAAGAAGGTAAAATTGTTTAATGAGATAAATACGTTTCACTTAATTTGAATGTTACACAATGTACATATATACGAAAATGCCACATTGTGCTACACATATGTGTGTTTTTATGTATGAGTTAAAAATAAAGTAACAAGCCAGGCATGGTGGTGCATGCCTGTAATCCCAGCACACAGGAGGCTGAGGCAGGAAGATCACTGCAAGTTCGAGACCAGCCTGGGCTATGAAATAAGCTCAAGACCAACCTGAACTATATAGCAAGACTCTGTCTCAAAAAGACTAAATTAATTAATTAATTAATTAACAAAGTAATAATAATATGGAGACAAAGATAGTCTCTGAAAGCGAAAATGATCCAAAACAGAGGTCTTTAAGTGAATAAATAATGGCACATCCACAAGGTAGAAAAAATTAAATTACTAAGTTTGGAGGAAGTGTATACAAAGAATATCAAGTGATAACAGAAGAATAAAACTTCGCGTGGATTGTGCCCAAACTTAAAACAAATATATGCCTGTAATCAAACCCTAAACATGCACGGCTCACTACAGGAAGGCGGGGGGCAAAGCTAAATGGGAGACGTGCAAAGCATACAAATCCAAGCGGGCCTTTTTTTATAGTGCTTGTGTTTCCTTGCAAGTTGATTTAACAATAAGTAGACAATGTGTAGTTGTGCAACATGCGGATCCAGGACAGACTGCCGCAGAACGCTTGGCCTGTCCAAGTCATTTCAGCCTCACAGAGCTGGTGGGAATTTAAGTGGGATCCTCAGTTTAGAAGTACCCAGTTCAGGCCTGGTACAAACGCTTGACCCATCTAATTTAGAGCAATAAAAACCCAAGGCTAATGAGCACCAGAACCTAAGGCCTCGGGGAAACACTTGGTCTCGAAGCTCTCCCTGCCCATGTGTGTGGGGAGCTGATGACACCACCACTTTGCGCAGTTCTTATGAAGCATCCTGGATCATCATCTTCATTAAGCAGGAAGAATGAGAGGAACAAAACTTCAGTCAAGCCTCGTATTATAATGACCCTTCATCTGGTTAGTGCCAATTATTCCTTTGTTGTTCTTTTTAAGTCTTTTTTTTTTTTTTTACACAGGGTCTCGCTATGCAGTTCAGGCTGGCCTTGAGCTCACCTTGTAGCCCAGGCTGGTCTCAAACTCACAATGATCCTCCTGCCTCAGCCTCCTGAGTGCTGGGATTACAGGCGTGCACCACCACACCCGGCTCCTTTGTTGTTCTTAAGAGTGCACAGAAAGGGTCTTTAATGGGCAAAGAAGAGTGGGAAGAGATTCATCACTGTGTCCTGCGAGAGAAGGAATTTTAAACATTATTCTTAGGTCACATGAAAAGATCACTTCGTAGTGGATGGTTCACAGCCGCTTTCTGCTATCAGGTGCTGTGTTGGAGAACTGAAACCCTCTTCCTTCTTTTCTGAATGCCTGCCGTGCGCTTGGGGACCTGGTGAGAGGGCGGGTCAGATATTGTCTGTGCCCACAAAGCTATCTCTCAAGTCACAGAGAGGAGTCCGGAACAAATGCAGGAGCAGGAAGACTTTAGACACAGGACGAGGTGCCGGGCAGCCACCAGAGAATCAGGCAGCAGTCTGCCCCTGGGCCCCGGGGATTCACGCTCTCCGATATCATTATAGCTACTGCTTTTCAACCGCTCACCCCACACCCTTCAGCAAGACCTGGCCATCTCCCTCCAGGGCAACAAAGGAGCAGGGGAACAGATTCACAGGCAAACCGAGTCTATATTTAAATTCTAGCTCCACCCTTTCTTAGCTGAGTGACCTTGGCCAGGTTACATCACCTCTGAGGCCGAGTTTCCTGATGAGGTTACTGTGAGGGCTGAGTAAAGGCTGGGTTAGCACTGAGCGCAAGGTCTAGAGCACCACACATGTTTAGAAAGGAGAGGGGGCTGAGGACACGATGTGTTCCTGCAGTCCCAGCCACTCGGGAAGCTAAACCGAGAGGACTGCAAGCTCCAGGCCAGCCTGGGCAATTTTGTGAGACTCTGTCTCAAAATTCAAAAACAAAAACCAAGCAGGGGGCATGAGGGTGTAGCTCCATAGTAGATCACTTGCCTGCATGCACGGCATCCTACTTTCAGCCTCTAATATTGGACAAAAAAGTGGCAACAGTTGGCATTATTAAAAGAACTGCAGAGGGCACACCAGAGGTCAGGTAGGAAGTTATAAAAAAAAAAAGAGAGAGAGAGAGAAAAAAATTTTTTTAATGGAAAGAAAAGGAGAAATTTTAAACATATGCAGACCTGGCATAAAACTCTCCAATGAGGCTGGGTAAGTTCAATGACAGAGTGCATGCTTAGCAGGTGAGAAGCCCTGGGTTCAATTACCAGCACTGAAAAATAAAAACCAACTTCCTATCATTCAGTATCTCTCACCCACGGGACCTAAGGATAAAGTCCATACCCTAGATTCACCCATACAAGCTGACCCACAGCCCATGGCGCAGCCCGAGCCTCCCGCGGCCTCCCCTCCCACCGCTCTCACCACCTCTGGGCTGTGACACACGGAAGGTCTGCATCCTTCCCACCCCCAGCTCTCATGCTGAAACCTGGCCTCCCAGGTGATGGCAGGGCCAACAGTGGGTAATCAACGCCCTTACAAATGGCGCCCCAGAACATGGATTTCCTTTCGGGAGGGCCACCAAGCCATCAGAAAGCAGCCCTCCCCAGAAACCCAGTGTGCCAGGGGCTTGCTATCAGACCTTCTTGTCTCCACAACTATGAGAAGTTTTTATAGAAAAGGGACCAGCAGAATTCTCACTCATCTTCCCCCCACTATGGGAAGATACAGTAAAAAGTCTGCCACCTGGAAGGGCACCCTGCCGTCACCCTGCCATGCCGTCACCCTGCCATGCCGTCACCCTGACCTGGGACTCCTGGCCTCCAGCACAAGAGAAATGAGAGTGTGGTGTTTTTAAGCCACCCAGACAACATCGATTTAGCATAGCAGACTACACCAAGCCAGATACTCTGCTCCAGCCACAGTGAACTCCCAAATGTTCCCCAAAACATCACATCCACTCATGCCTCATCTCCGCTCCCTCAGGCCCTGGGTGTCTCACTAGGGAACACTTGGATACTGAGTTTTCAGAGTCTGCCTGTCTGTCAGGCCTTCCCACCCAGTTCATGAGTCCTTCAAGGACTAACATCTGATTCTTTTCCATGCTCCTGGTATTTCTCACTGAGCCCAGATCAATAATACATGTTGGGTTGAAGGAAAATATAACAAACTAGCTGGACATGGTGGCACACACCAGTAATCCCAGCACTTGGGAGGCTGAGGCAGGAAGACTGTAAATTCGAGGCCACATAGAGAGTGCAAGGTCAACTGGATTACATAGTGAGTCCCTGTCTTAATAAACATAAAAAAAGAAAGAAAACAGAGGAACTATGACAAACTGTCAGTTACATGATAGAAACAGCAATGGTAAGAAAAGAATGAGCAACTGCGAAGACTTAACTTGCGGCCCACTTACCACGAGCTCTCTCTTCTTGCAACCAACCCCAGCTCTGCACCGCGGGGTGCAGCCCAGCCCGTTATCTCCCCCCCACACATTCCTGCAAGAAGAGCCTACAGACCTCGCACCAACCTGGCCTGAAGAAAGACAAAAGGAGCAGGATGTCACCCTTCGCCAACAGTCCCATTCTCCCCTCCAAAGCCCTCCTCTCTCCCTCCTGATTCAGCCATGGTCCTGAGACTCCACATGCGAGAATGAGAAAACAGGAGCGTACTTTAATCAGGGTTCCCCTCTGAGAAGCAAAAAACTAAGTTCCAGAAAAATGGAAATGAGGACATACATTGTAGTCAGGGATTTTGCAAGGGGAACAATTTAATGCAGGATACCTAATTACAAGATAATTTTACAATAGTCAACCAAAGAGTCATATACAAAAAGAGTGTAGGAGCCAGGTGTGGTGGTGTACGCCTGTAATCCCAGCACTCAGGAGGCTGAGGCAGGAGGAGGACCGTTGCGCGTTTGGGGTCAGCCTGAGCTACAAAGTGAGCTCAAGGCCAGCCTGAACTGCATATGGAAACCGTGTCTCAAAAGGACAAAAATCAAAAAAAGTGCAGGAAATCTGTCCACACACTAAAGACCAAAGAATTCAATTGAGGGCTTGGATCCCACAGTAATATCCTACATGAGTGCAGCTGAAAACCTAAAGCCCATAACAATGCCCCCGACGAGTCCAACTGGAGGTCAAGACCCTACAACAAAGTCTCAGGCAGGCCTGTTTCAAGGATCTGCAATGGGAAGACCTAAAGGTCAGTGGTGGAAGCTAGAAAGTCTGTGCCAGTGGGATGAAGGATCTGTGCCAGCAGGCTGAGGGATCTGCATTGGAGTCATGCTCAAAGTAAGAACCAGCGCTCCCCCGAAATGCACCACAGCCATCCTCCGCAACAGGAAGGTCTCGAGCTTCTCCAATGATAAGGACAGCTGAGCTCCCCTAAGGAAGGCCAACGCAGCAAGCTTCTCCAGGAGACTGGGCAGTGCATTATCTGCCCCTCCGGAGCCAGGAAGTGATGCTCAAAGAGAGGATCAGAGCTCCCCCAAAGTGAACTGAAGCCCTTCACAGTGACAGTAAGGTCCCAAGCTCCTTCAATGAAGAGAACAGCTGAGTTTATCAGGAAAGCCAGCATGACAAGCTCCCCCAAGAGAACCAACGGCTCCTTACAGCTTCTCAACAACTTCCCAACTTCCTCCTCTCCTGTTCTGCCTCTTAGGCTGCCAGCAACAGTCCTCAGGTGGGCCTCCCACACCCAGCACCACGCTGGCTCGGTTCAGTTGGGCGTTATAAGCTGCCCACCAGTTGTCAATCCACCACACATGTGCTAGGGCTGATGGCTATCACAGTGCTGCTAGCTGCTAGCTTGTAAAATAAAAGCAGATTTATTTCCCCAAGTCGCGTCTTTGTCTCCCCCAGAGATCACAAGCCCGCTGCCTCCTGAGCTGCGGCTCCTCGGCGCTTGGTTTGGTATCCCTATGCACCTGCACAAGCACAGGCCTGAAGATAGATTTGTTTATTCTCTTCCACAGTGCTCGACTAAAATAAGGGCACCAGCGCGCTGGGACGTGCGCAGAGGTGCTGAGTGTTGTCACTATCACCATTAGGGTGCATCATAAAGCTGACTGGATGCTCAGTTAGAGACCGATAACTCTTGTTACTCAGTTAAATTTACCGCCTCCAGCACAGCAACTGTGAGGGTTTCAGAAAGGTAGAGGCTGTGTACACATTCACATATACATACACACTATTTGTACACACCTGCTATAATGAATCTCCACCTTATTATCTTTTAAATTCTCCATTTAATTATGCATATATAAAGAATCATATTGAATTAAAAGTGACCACACAGAGCAGATGGAGATCATATCTGTGGCTTCTCCCAGGCATCTGATGAGACCCAAAGGGCTAATGTCACTTTCTGTTCTCACTCATGGCTCTGTTACAGGCAGCTGAGGTAGATAGAAATACTATAGGCCGTCAGACAGGGCTGGGCCCTCCAAGAAGCCAACACAAAAGATAAGATACCTGTGGGCCAGACCTCGAGATGAAAAGACTAAACAAATACACCCACATACCTCCCCAGGGATGGACAGCAGGGATTGATATTCTAAATAGGTAGCTACCACCTTGAAGAGTCCTTGACCCAACCCTTACAGGAAAAGCCCCACTCTGCATTCATGCCCCCTTGTTACGTGACTCACTTTCCCATTTGATCCCAGTCCACTCAGTCTTACCTAAATATTCATCCTTGCAGTCTTATTGGCTGACCATAGTTTTGTCCATTTCCCCTACCTTGGACCCGCCTCACCTCATGGTTTTTCCCTGTAAAAGTCCCTTGAAGAGACAAGAGTTGGGGGTAACCCACTCGGGCCCCTCTTCTGTCCCTCTCTTGGATAGAAGCTTTCTTTCTCTCAATAAGTATTCTGCTCTTAACCTCTGTTGTTCCTAAAATTCATTCTTCGGTTTTAGAGAACACGAACTCGTCTGATATCATTCAGGTTGGGATGTTTATTTTCCTGTATCAGCTCAAGTCACTAAGCTAAAAGAACTTACCCTAATATCTATGGCTTCTATTTGATGGGAGTATTTAATCACAACATGAAGCTGGGCGTGGAGGCACACGCCTGTAATCCCAGCACTCAGGAGGCTGAGGCAGGAGGATCATAGCAAGTTCAAGGCCAGCCGAGGCTATACAAGTGAGCTCAAGGCCAGCCTGAATTGCATAGTAAGGCCCTGTCTCAAGAAGACAAAAAACAAATGAACAAATAAACACAACATGAGTGAGTCCATTTCCTCAATGCAGAAAGAAAACAGAATTTATGTCCAGGAATTCCCCCAAATATCACTCTGCCTTCTAACTGCCCCACCAGAAAACTCATTTCCTCAAATTTAATTTGAGGGCTTTCATACAGAAGGCCAACACAATGATTACTGATTCATTTTCCCTGATCCGTATAGCGTGAAGGCCAGAGGTAGGTGACTGTAACAACTCCACCCCTTATCCAGGTTGTCTTCACATCCTGATGTGCAACTTTGTTCCCGTACTGGCTCCCTCTCGGTCCACAGGAGAGGGCCACAGTTCCCAGTATATCTACACAGAAAAGCACACAGAGGCAGAAAGAGATTGAATCTTCTAGTTTCTTTTTATAAAGGTTAAAGAAATCTTTTCCAGATGCCTCTCTTATTTTTGTCCTTTTGAGATAGGGTCTCGCTATGCAGTTCAGGCTGGCCTTGAACTCACTTTGTAGCCCAGGCTGATCTCAAACTTGCAAGGATCCTCCTGCCTCAGCCTCCTGAGTGCTAGGATTACAGGCATGTGGCACCACTCCTGGCTTCTAGATGCCTCTCATCAGCTCCCCCTTTACATATGCAGCAACCTCCCCAAAATAATCCATTACAAATAAGAGGAAGTGAGATTGTCAAGACTGATTAATGAGTCACTCCTGAGTTGGCAGCAGAGACACCTTCATGACCAAACCAGGGGACTCTCAACAGGGCAGAATCCAGCAGGTGACTGTGGGACACTCTGGCTGTTTGGGCTGCAAAGACCCTTCCGGTAGAAAGGCTCTGAGAGAGAGCGATGTCAGCACTGGGGATATCCACGCTATCTGCAAACGCCGCCTCTTCCAGGCCTCAGGAAAGAAGAATGGGCTCACTTAATTTATGACACTGCTGTCACCACGCTCACTTCCCTGGCCTTGGCAGTTCCTGCCCTTATCTTCCAAATCTCAGAAGATACAAGATGCGGGGAGCTGCTGTCCGAGTATGAGGACATCTACTTTGTGGAACCCTGTTAGACAGTGGGCACGCCTCTATACCTAGGTCATTAATTCTCACGGAAATTGCCAGCTGAGCATTATGGGTACCGTTATAAATGAGGAAACGGAGGCATCACTGAACAAGTTGCTCAGCATCCCATGGCTAGAAAGTATCAGGGTCACCAGACTCACAGGCGGAACCACCTGACTCAAAACTCCCAGGCTTCCATGAAGGCGTACTCTCTTCCAGCACAGAAGACAGCCAAGCACAGCAATGGGAAAGGAGCCTGCCAGTGGCCGGAAGACACTGTCAGTGCCGGACTATGACCAGAAAAGCTAAAGAGAGCTTTAAAACATTCAGGAAACATGAGATTAGCATCTCATTATGACCCCAGAAACACAGGGCACACATACAAGTTACATATAAAGCACTCTCTGCCATGACTGGATTTTATAAGACCCCTAAGGCAGTGTCACTCCAAGTCTGTTCCAGGGGCTGAGCCGGTCTGCACAATTATTCCACAGGAATGGGACAGTGAAAGTGAGCAGCCCGAAACCTTCTAGTGATCTGGCAGCGCTGTGACATTCAAGTGGGGGATTAACTTGTCTCACGTAACAGGGTCAAGACCAGGTTGGATGTAATGGACCTCGGATTGCATGGGACATATACTGCGTGCTAGTATTGGGCTGCGATCCACAAGAAAGTTTTAAATACAGATAAATGGACACATCACAGCATATTGAAGGCTGGGGGGTGTAGCTCAGTGGCACAGCGCCTGCCTGGCAAGACCGAGGTCATGAGTTTGAGTCCTGGAACAATAAATAAATAAATAAAGTATATTGAAGTAAAAAAAATGTTTAAACCTAGTGATACCCTCCAGAAAGATAGAAAGGCTCCATCCTGGAGAGCAGCTGGGTAGAGATAATTCTCTTCATTTTTCAGGCATAGAGAACGAAATGCAGAGCGCCAGTCACTTGCCCAAGGTCAGCCCCGACGGGAGGAGGCCAGGCAGGAAAACACTCCAGCTCAGGGACAGGAGAGGCGAGCTGTGAAGCCTCTCACTCCCGATAACAGAGCGATCAGGCAGCAGCGGCTAACGCCAGGCGGAGGCTTATTAAAAAACCATCTCCCCTAGCCTTGCCCTTGCCGAAAGCAGGGCTGAGAGAGGAGGCCTCCCCTAAGAAGGGTCTGTGAAAAGCAGCCAGGAGAGAAGGGATGCACTTCAAAGCCCTCTTGTCTGGCTCCCCTACTCCCTCGCTGACTCTAGGCCCAGCCACACTGTACCTTTCTAGAACCTTCCACCATGACCTCTTCCTTGCTCAACTAGGAAATCCTTGCTCTGCCTGAAAACTTTTTTGGAACAGAGTATTGTTAAAGCCCCAAATCATTCAAGCCTGTTTTTAAAGAGGAAGATATAGACTGGGGTTAATTGTGGTATCCCACAGACATGGAGGGATGGGAAGGGAAGGTCAAGCTCAAGACTGGGAAGCCATTACTAACCCAGGCAGGACTCTGGTTGCACATGCATGCTCTCTCTCTCTCTCTCTCTCTCTCTCTCTCT